>AYEL01059154.1:0-16903 GCA_000484575.1 Olivierus martensii | reverse complement strand
GTCTGTAGCCAACAATAGTTTGGTTTTTAGTTTATCTCCTAACTTAAAATGCAGAATGAACTAATGCATATCAAAAGAATAGTCAAACTTTTTCAAAATCATATTCTGATTGATTGCCTTAGAGGTATGAATTCGAGTTTTAAATAATAATAATGTGCATTTATTATATTAAAATAAAATAAATTAGAATCATTAAAAGCTTGGTGTACTATTTGCAATTTTGTAGCCTATTCATTATCTACTGGGGGCGAAACGTGCTCAGGGCGAATTGTCGGAGGCGAAATGCAGGGGGCGAATTTTCCAGACCCCATACCAGCACATAGTATATTTTCTCTCATATTCTATTAGCTCAAGAAATATATATATATGCAGAACTTATTTTCAGACTACCTCTCATATTACTATATATTATATAATATTCTTCAGAATATTGTGTGTTATTATAATTGCATATATAATAATAATTATATATACCAGGGGTCAGCAACCTTTTTTAATAGGAGAGCAAATTTCAGAAATGCAGGAGTTTGGCAGGCACGGTAGCATGAAGTGCTGGATAGAGTATACGAGAATAATGGAGTATACAGAAAACAGTTCACTATATGCGGCATCAGATGTCTCTGGTATTTGAATATTGATTCTTCTAGTCATCTAGTGTTATATAGATGTCGTTAAGATTCAGTTTTCGTCAAAAATTTATTTGTACAATTCATATAATTGTTAAAATGGCGAAGATAAAATCAAAGTGAGTAATTGTAAAGAATTTTTACTAAAATTATTCATTACAACTACCAGTATTTGTTATTCAAATATCTAAAATTTAGATTACAGATATTTGAATTGCGAGCATTTAAAAATTGTTTTGGGAGCACCAGGGTGCCCACGGACACTGCGTTGCCGATTCCTGATATATACATTGGATTCTACTTAATTGGGACACTGGTTAATTGGGACAAATCTCAAAGAATAAAAACCAAACTAATACAAAATTTAAATGCTTAATTGGGACAGTAGCAGAAAACGAATTTTCAATTTTTGATATATTTTAGGGATTTTTCGAAAGTATGGCTACACATACATACACTAATCTTTGCCAAGATGTCAAGAAAGGATTTTACACTCAAGTAAAATTGCTTGGCTGAATAAAATTAAAAGCCAGCCATTTAATACAAGCTATCGTAGACTCGCTGAAATAAACCAAAATCTACCATAGACGCGTCTCCTACAAAAAGAAAATCAACTGTGTAAGGAGTGGGCATTACAGAAAGAAATTCCAGGAACATTGAAAAGAAAGCGTGATGGAAAGGATTCAAATGTCGAAGAAGCATTAGATCAATGGATTTCTATAGTTAGTGGACGAGGCGTGAATATCAGCGGCCTAGTATTGAAGATGGAGATCGGTAAAAAACTAATAATTAGGTACCTATTTTAATAAATCATTAAAATAGGTACCTAATTATTATTTTTTTATCTATTATTTATTTACCTATGAATTACATATTTTATTTTAGAATTTATCATTACTTCGTTTAATTGGGACTGCCGCTTAATTGGGACAAAATGGCTTGGCCCAACGTGTCCCAATTAAGCGGAATCCACTGTGTAATAATTCCCTGAAGTTATGCTGTAGGTTGTTCCAAAACCACTATATTGTTATTTGAGATGATGTAAATCAAATCAGATTTTTTCATAAACATAATGTTAAAATAGAGTGATTAATTTTATACCAAAAATTTTGACCAAGAAATTTATATATACTTATTCTATACTTAAAAAGATTTTCAAAAAATATGAAATCTGACAAATTAAATGACAATTTAAGAAGGAAATGGTATTCTTTCTTGAACTGGATTATCATTAAGGTCCAATAATGAAAACTGTGATGAATAAGTCTGACCATAGCTTAAGCAAATCAAGTGCTGAATTTTGTGAGATAAATTCTTCTCCTAAAACCAAGCATACATACATTCTATTTCTTGCTTTAGTGTTGTTCATAACTCATTTGAATCAAAGCCCTCAAGAATCTAAATGCAAGTTCCCCCTCAATCAATTTTGAATCATGATCTGATCTGTTGATTCAAGTTAAAATCACAATCTTCAAGAATGCTTTTCTTCTATATTTCATTAAGAACACAGAGTTTGAATTCTTTATTATGAGAATTTAGTATTTCAAATATTTTCAGAAATAACTTCCAAATCAAATTTGCTGTCTTATGGAACTTCTATGTTATCAAGGCAACAAGATTAACTTTTGAAGTGGTATCTGAATCCTGAATAAACTGAAAAGAAAAGGCAAACTTACTCCAGATGTTCTCTATTGTTTTTCAGCAGCATCTGTCCATGAATCTTCTATAATCCTTGCTGATCTAGAATATTGAAGGCCTTTCAAAACTCCTTTGATATCTTTTTCTTATTAAATTTTATGTCATTTCCTATTCTAACAGATACTAAGAAGCAAGTATTTCAATGATTATCATAGGCCACTCATACCAGTAGTACGATCTTCCTTTCATGTTTTATATTACTTTTCTGTTAGAGGTAACTAAATGAAGGAGCTATTTCAGCATTTTCCATGGGACACCTATACTAATAGTGGGTCAGTTATGAGGGGAATACTGAGTTTAATGAGCCAAGTAAATCTTCCTTAGGGAGAAAAAAGTCATGAGGATATGGAACATGGAATTATGTTGCATTTTATCTTGAAAAATTTGGGTTCAAATTTTTCAAGATAAAATGCAACATAATTCCATGTGGTTGACTTATTGTTCACTCTAAATTAATGGAAACTGCTTGATTTTTCACCCAGAAATTAAAATTGGATCTGAGTCCTATATTGGGCAAGACAACTTATATGTATGTGAAATGCAAAATATTCTTAGCTTATTTTGTTATAAATAAATTAATATCTAAGTAGAATAGAAAATATATATTAATATGGTCACTCTGCTTAAAATTGGGTCTGGGGCAAATGAAATAAATATGGGATGATGCAAATTGGGGGATTCCTGTACATCAGTGGTTCTCAACCACTGTGCCGCGGTGTGCCGCAAAAAATTAAGAATGAATTGTATTTATGTAATTGTATGGATCATATATATTAATAGTGAAACGTGGTTGACTGGATATCCTTTTTGCAGTCGAACTACTGCACTAATTCCTATAAATAGGGTATTGTTAGAAAAATCTAACACTTGAATTTCTGCTACAACCAAAATTTTTTGTCATTATTCAAAATTTAAAAATTAAGGAATAAAAATTAAATTAAAATTATAGTTTCTCTAAAAAGACAAAATCCACAGATGGCGCTATAACTTAATTAGGGCCGCCATGTAATGATCCCGAGTACGAGTATGTATGTAATCTGAATGTAATAAATAAGAATAAATTCAATAATCTGTTAATAAAATTTCATTGTTAAATCTAAATTATTATTTAAAATACTTAGTTAAAAAAATTTGTTGTTAAATATATTAAATAATAATTTAGATTTAGTTAATAAAAATTTATTGTTAAATCTAAATTATTATTTAAAATATTTAGATAATAAAAATTTGTTGTTAAATCTAAATTATTATTTAAAATATTTAGGCGGCTGCCAAATTTTAAAATATTAAAATGTGTTCCTCAACAGAAAAAAGGTTGAGAATTAAAATATTAAAATGTGTTCCTCAACAGAAAAAAGGTTGAGAACCACTGCTGTATTTATTTATACAGTGTGTCCCATAATGATTGGGACGAAATCAAACCATGACGTTACATAGAGCCAAAAACACTGTATTTAAGATAAATATGCACATGTTTAATCAATGAAATAAATTAAAAAAAATTGATAATGTAGTTTAGCATTTCCTTAAATTTTTCCATCTTAAACTATGACATCAAGTTTGTTTTTTAAATTTATTTCATTAATTAAATACATTTCTTTTGCAATCTTTGAAAAAATACTCCTATAAAATGTGTAAAAACTATAATTAACAGCACTATGGCAGGAAAAATATACATAATAATAAAAAAACAGTAAACTTGGAAGCGCTTTCAATTTAATAAATCCTCGTCAGCTACAATGAATATTAGAAGAACATACTGCATTCTATACAATTCTTATAACAAGAATTTTATAGAATGCAGTATGTTCTTCTGATATTCGTTGTAGCTGACGAGGATTTATTAAATGAAAGCGCTTCCAAGTTTACTGTGTTTTTATTATTATGTATATTTTTCCTGCCATAGTGCTGTTAATTATAGTTTTTAACTTATTTTGGCAAGTGTAATAGTAAAGTTATATTATAAAATGTGTACATTTCTCTTAAATAGAGCATTTTTGGGCCTCTGTTTATAGGAACTTTTTCATCAAAATAGATGCTAGAAATTCATTTGATTTGATTTTGTCTCAAATGTTACAGATATCTTGTATATATACTTTAAATAAATAAGAAATTTTAAATAAAATAATTGAATACTTTAAATCTGAAAATTTTCAAAACCTTTACCTTTAATAATATCTTTATTCCTTTATCAGGAACTATTTCAGTTCCAGCAATTTCTTCCCATGTATAATGCCAATCTGCAGACCACTGGCCAAATACATCTCCTTTTGCAATCAGCATTAGTCGACTGAAAATAAAATATTTTAGTACATTTAAAATGTTGTTTTAGTAGTAGTAGAAAAGGGAGGAGCCTACCCAGCCCAAGCACCGTGACTAACAATGGTCTATTGTGCACAAATGTTGTTTTATTTTCATCATGTTTCATCAACATGATAAAAATTATATACAAGTATTTCTTTGTTTACGAGTTCTCAGGCAAGTTTTTTTTAAAATATGAAGTTTAAAAAAAAAAAAGGAAAATATGACAATTAATTTCAATAAATAAATGCTTACATTCATAAAAAGACATTTCAAATCACATACATAGCTATACAATATAGTACAACTGAATTTGTAGCAAAAATGCTGTTGTATGTATGAAATCAGAAAAATCAAAATTGCTGCCAAAAAGCAGAAATAGCTTGCTCTCTGGTTTTATCAGCATATTATGTAAATAACTTCCATTTTCAGTTTCTGCATAAGTCAATAATTCATCTGTATTAAAGCTCATCTACTTACCTGCTAATAGTAATGAAAAATAAACAAATGTTCTTTAACATTTATATGGCATAAATAATTTCATTATAATTTGCTTTATTTTAAAGATTATATTTTCATTCCTTTAGATAGATAAATTGTTGTTTATCATGAACTACTAATTTTGTTAGTCTTTACTTAATTTTATTGTGATTAAATTGCATTTCTGTAAATGGAACTCATGATTTTAACGTTATATGTCTATGTAAATATTGGCTTACTAGTTCTTACTTTATGTGCAGTTTCCAGGTCCAAGAACTCAAAGTCAAGAACTACCTGTATTATAATACAAGATCATCCATTTATTATGCAACTCAACAATTAATATATTTTTAATTTATGAATACAGTGGTACCTTGGTTAACAATGGTAATCCGTTCCAGGATTACCGTCGATATTCAAGGCACGATTCCCCATAAGATTTAACTGAAAACTGATTAATAATACCGTCGTTATCCAAGGCATGATTCCCCATAAGATTTAATTGAAAATTGATTAATTTGTTCCGACTCCTCCCCATAACTATAGTAAATATTAAAAATGCAGATAAAACTTATTTAAAATGTCCCAAAAATATGGAAAATATCACTTATTTATTATATTTGCTACAAAAAATTAACATTAATAAAATGAATTGTTGGTGAAAACAGTTTTTAATTATCAATCTTCACCATAAGGACAATTGGGCTCATTTCGGAGTTTCTTGACAAACAAACCCAGTAAATACTGATTAGCAACTTATAAATTCAACGATTATTATACAGATAGGATTTGATTTTGCCTTTTGAGAGCGATCGAACAGTGACACGCACTCGCAGATTTATTGTCTATATGAACTGAAGGATCTCAGACAGACATTATTTTCTAATGGAATCCGAAACTGTGTCGTCACACCAACTGCAGATTTCAAGTAATATATAAGACAAACAAACAATAGAATCAGACTTTGTTCACAGAATTTAAAATAATAATCATCTAGAAATCATCTTTAAGAAACTAAAAACTAGTGAACTGTTGCACATCTATTTTTAATTAATTAAATAATTTGTTTTCATTACTATATGCTAATTATCATTTAGTTAAATATATTTTTATATGGTTATAATTTTATTGATTTTAATAATGATGTTATCGGATTTGAATTGATTGTGATAAAAATAAATAATGATTAACAAATGAGCTAACGAATCACATGATATGATGATGAACTGTTTTACAGAGCTCTATTTTGTTGGAAGTTCACATAATCAGGAGTCGTTAACCAAGACATTTTTTTCTTGTACCACTTGTCGTAAACCAAGAACATCATTATCCGAGGCCGTCGTTAACCAAGGTACTGTTTGTCTACCACAAGAATAGCTCCCGCCAGGATGTCTAGTTAGTGGCGGTCTCTATAGCAACATGACTTGTCCATTTTGAATGGGGGTTAAGTATGTGAGGATTCATATTTATTTTCATTTGTAAAATATAAATATTAGCATATAATTAATATATGAAACAGTTTTCTTTCATTTGATGAATCGATTTAAGTAATTACAAAAAGAAATGATGATAATAAAAACATCGCCAACACGCAATAAAGATATTCAGTAAGCCAAAATGGACGCTTTTTTTCATATATATAACAAGAGAAATAACTTTAGATTAATGAAGTCCTTCATAAAATGAATTTTTCACAAGAATATATATTTTATAAAATTATTATCTAGCTTTAAATTCATTTGAACAATATCAGGATGCATTTTATATAAAATTTTCAAACCAACATTTACCTAATAAATCTATCCACTCTGAATTGTTCAGTATTTTCACAAAATAGGAAGTATCAATGATTGAAAACATTATTGAAAAGCAACAGTTCTAACTGAAAATAAACAGGATGAAATTCATGCATCTCTTCTAAACTCACATAGAAAATCTTTATAAAGCTTTAACAATAATGTGATTTATATTACAGTGGACTCTCAATTTTACAAACTTGTATAGACTCCCCAAAAAGTTCCTAAAATCAAAAGTTCGTAAATGGGAATGGCATTAATTAACATTAGGGACTTTTTGGGACCAACTAGATAGTTCGTAGAAATGTATAGATTGCAAATTGGAGGTTCATAAAAAACGGGAGTCCACTGTATTTGAAAGTGAATAGTTACAAAAGCAGTAAATTTTCATGTTTGTTCAATCCAGTAGGTACACAAGTTAAAATCACTAACAAAAGAGTGCAGATAGTCTAATGTATTTGATTTTGCTAGTTTGGTTTGGAATACACATATTGAATAATTATTTGTATAGTTTTTTTTAAATTTGAAAAGCTTGAATTGTTAGGTAAATAGCCAATACATTAGAACAGTGATGGGCAAACTACAGCCTGTAGGCCACATGTGGCCCATTGAGACGATTTCTGCAGCCCACAGTTTGTGCACAAGTGTAACATTTTTAAAAAATTATACCTATTCTATTTATGTTCTAAGTTAATCTAACGCTGAAGATGGTCTAGTGCAGTGGTAGTCAACCTGGTCCCTACTGCCCACTAGTGGGCGTTCCAGCTGTCATGGTGGGCGGTAAGGGTTTTGTCCAATACTGAAGTACTTTCCTTTTTTAATTTAATTGACTTTTTAAAAACATTGAAATGGAAATTTTTTAAAGTACTGTTTAAAAAATTTGTCTAATTTCATCAGACTTCATGCTTCTATGTATGCAAAGTATAAATAAAAAAAAATAGATTTAACTACAGTAAGTTGTTTTATAAAGATTTATTCTGTCAAACTTAGCGAAAGTCCGACATAAAGTATTTGGTAAGTAATATTATTATATGCTTTAACTTGCTGTAACTCTGCTTTATAAATTTTATAAGTAAAGTTACTTCCATACTTTATAAATCATCATTACTGTGGATCCGGTGGGCAGTTAGAAAATTTTACTACTAACAGAGATACAAAAGTGGGCGGTAGGTATAAAAAGGTTGACTACCACTGGTCTAGTGGATAGACCGAAAGTACTTCGTTTTTGAGAAATAAAATAGTTTTGAAGTCACTACTGCCAACTGTGCTCTATATTAGTTATTAAAATAGTGTTATAGGCAGTTCGTATAACTTTCCACAATTTAAAAATTATACCACAAAAATGTTAAATTACATAAACAAGCAACATAATTATTTAATTAAATTTAAATTTTGTATGCTAAAATGCCCCCTTTAAAAAATCTGGTGTGTGCCCCACTCAACTTTCCGATATTTTTGAATATATAAAGCTATTTGCTCAAAATCTGTTGCCCCCATAGTAGTGATAGAGAGCAGCTGTGAAAATTCAATGAAAATGGAACGTTGGTTTTCGGCATGATCACAGTATTTTCCTCTACTATGAATATCTTATCTATGAATGTAAAAAAAAAATTTTACATGCAACTCACTAGAGACCTTACAGAAGTCCATTTGGCCCACAGCCAGAAAAGTTTGCCCACCACCACATTAGAATACGATTCACTGATAAACAAACAATCAAAAATGCACTTTTAAATTTTATCCAAATATCACTAAATAATAATGAATTGTAAATAATAAATTAACTAACTTTGAGATATGATGAATTTATCTATTGATTAAATCAATTTTTGAATAGTTATTTACATATACAGTCGATTCTCATTATTCGCGGATTCTTTATTCGATTATTCGTGAAAATTTATTTATAACCACAAAATTGATATTCGTGGACTCCCTCCAATTGGTGAAAATACTGTTGTCAATTAATTAATTAATATAGCCTTTTTTAAATTTGAAAAGCTAAAAATTACTATATTTATAATAATTTTATGATTGAAATTTAATGTAGTTTGTGTTGTTCTGCAGGAAAAGTCTCATTATCTATCCTTGCTCAGTTCACAGACTATAGGGAGGCCTAGTCTGTTCATATTATCCACAGGTCCCACAGAAGAATGTGATCCTATTGCTTGAACACAGCCTCAAATTTACTTCCTGCACATTTGCTCCTTATGCCCTGATTTTAGATTTGAAGGAAAAAGTGACGCAGACAAAGCTGATGCAGTTTTTAAACACAGTTCAGAAAGACAAACAATTACCCATAAAAAATAAGATTTTATTTACTACATAGCTAGTGTTTTAAAAAATTTAAGATTACTGTAATTATAATATTGTATATAGCAACGGTGTTCAACCCGTCGATTGCGATTAACCTCTTGCTTATTCCTCCTTACTTATAAATTTAATTAAAACTGAAAACATATCATTATAAGTACATTTATCATTATTTCGTATTATTTAATTCTCTTTAAATGTACTGCTATGGTTTATTTTTTTGCTAAAAATGTGAAATCAATACTTTTCTTATCATTTAGAAGTATATGCATGAAAAGTTTCCAATATTAACTGATACTGCACAAAAAATTCTCTCGTGTTTTGGATCAACAATTAAGTTAGAGTCCACTTAATCAAATATGAACATCATAAAAGATTAAGAAACCAAATTATAAATGATCATTTGAATGATTGTCTGCCATTGGCCACTTCTTCATATCAGCCTGGCTATGAAAATATTGCCAGCTCCAAACAATGACATATTTCACATTAATTTTTTTTAATCAACCAGCATTTACTGTAACTTATAAGTTGGTAATTCAATCTATTGTTTTTTCTAACTTTGGGTTTTCAAAATAGAGAAATAAATATTTTATTCCAATATATTTGTTTTATTTGTTGTACTAAAATAATTATAAGTAATAATAAATTTTTAAATACACAAAATAAATTTTTTAGTTTCTTTAAAGTTTTTAGTGCTGGGAGAGTGGATCCTTCAAAGTGAGTCAGCACATTTAACTGCATAATTGTACGTAATCAGGTATTAGATTGGGGAATGTGTTATCTATATAAGAAAATTGATCGTTGAATAATTTAGTATAGAAAAGTAGCTCGCATAGCAAAAAAGGTTGAACACCACTGGTATATAGTATTATACACTGCATATACTGTAATTATTTGCAAGTGCTGTAATATACATTAAATAAGGTATCTTTAAATGAAAAACACATATAAAGCAAGGATGAAAATGATGGGAGGGTGTCTTTAAACAAAAAAACACACATAAAGCAAGGATGAAAATGTTGGGAAGAAAGGTTTACCAGGAACCTAACTCTATATTTTCCATAGGCACAATGGTTCAGTATTTGTGAAGAATTTACAGAACGTAACTACCGTGAATAATGAGAATCAACTGTATATAAAATTGAATGCTTTATTGTCTGTCTGTTCCTTAGATATTCTTACGTTATTTGACTTATTCAGATCAAACTTTGTATGATGACTATGACTCTATAAGTAACATATGGTATTCTGGATTAAGATTGTCCTAGGAGATAGAAACTTTGAAGTCACAATGAAAATATGTGTTTAAATCATTCAGACTTTTATTCAATTTCGGGATAGCAAGATCATAACAATAAATGATATCACAAAATATAATTGATATATGACATCACTATGATTACATGAATGGAAGATGTAACAAATATGCACAAACCTATAATATCATAATAATGTCATCATTACAAAAAAATTCGCTGATTTTTTGGGCAACACCAGACATCAGAGGGTTTTATATGTCATCTCAATTTTGGCCATTTTATGTTATATAAATTTAATGATTTATATATAATCTTAAACTTTCAAGTTCCATTGCTATAAAATAGCAAAAATAATTCAATAAGCAATTTAAAGCAGGAATTGTAAGATTTAATATTAGCAAAAATATAGTTATTGATAATATCAGGTGGTAATGTTTTTGGGCCTTCTTTGGCTCTTCTCAGTCACATCTAATGTTCCTATATGTTGTATCATTCTACATAAAATTATGTAGTCTGACTCTGATAAGACAATTTATAAACAAACATTTTACTATGGCTCTGCATTGGCATTTAAATAGTAACAATCTGGTAAACCCATTAAGAAAAAATATAAATAACGTGCATCTTATTTAGGTTTTAAGTAGATACAAATAATAAATCAGTTTCCTTCAAATCATGTTACATATATTCAGAGGCAGACTGTAAACTTTGGGGGCCCTGGGTTAATTTAATAATAATAATTGTTTGGGGGCTTATTAAATTATCCCAAATTAACCTAATGGTGAGAGCTATGCTAAATTAACATGCTTTAAAGATGCTAGATTTGCACTCCCATTCCAACATTGCCTCATTATTTGCATAATTGACAAATGATAAAGTATATTTTGATTTTATCGACTACTAACAAAGATGATAGAAGACAGACCCGCATTTATTATTTACTGCCATTTAAAACATTGATATTGGATATTTTATTCAAATCCAATAGTGTTGCAAACCAACAATTTAAACTTTATCTAATTTTGTATTTATTTTTCTTATATTGATTTTTAATTTTTATTTTTTGACCCTTTAATTGAATGAGGCCTTGGGCTGCAGCCTATAAAGACCATGTCTAAATCCACCCTTGCATATATTACTCTTTTACCATGTTATATAATAACAATTAAAGATATATAGTTGGAAATAATAAAAGTATAAAAAATTCTTAAAATAATTAATATATAATAAACGTTCAATTAGATTGCATCAAACACACACTACATAATTGAAAAATAAAATATTTCAGCTATGAAATATAAATACAATGAACAAAAATAAATTTATGCTTAATTTGAATAAAAAATTCAGCATATACAGAAAAAACAACACAATGCTCTGTTCAGCCATTATTAAAATATCATCTCCTTTACATATAAATATCATAATATATTTTGCAATCCTGAATGAAGATGATCTTAATAGAATCATCTTCATTCAAGACTGCATCTTTCAAATGCAATTTTAAATGATAATGATCTTATTTGATTCTTCTTCATTTAAAATTGCATTTGATAGAAAATAGTAAGCACTTCAGCTGTTAATCCTTGCCTAATGTTTTGAATTGGTTTGATGATCTTGATTTCATCCCAAAGAATGCCCATTTTTTACATTATAAAGTAGTTATCACAGCTTCATTACCAATGCCTCTCATGTGGTCATTTATTCTAGCTGCAAAATTCCTCAATATATATCCAATGTAGAATTCATTCTGTGTCATATCATGATTAAACAGATCAATCCTATATATACCTGTCTTTCTTTCCAGAAGTGTTGGTCTGTATCATTTCTATTTCTATTAAAAACTGTGTTCCGACTGGAAAAGACAATATCAAACCCAATTTTTCTTTCAATTAATTTTCAATATCTTAAAATTAGACCTAACACTTCCATTGATCTACAGTTTAAATATCAATGCTGAGCTATAGTGAAATGTTTATTTATAAGCCATTCTAACATTGATAGCCTACATCATATGTTTATGTAAAATAAGATACACGACTTGTTAGATGTGGCTGAGGAGAGAGCCTTGGTAGATTGAAAACATTACCAGTTAGTATTATTAGTAATTTTATATCTGCTAATAATAAATCTTAGTATTCCTGCTTAAAGTGTTTGTTGAATTATTTATGTTTGAAATATATTTTATTTTATAATGAGAAATATACTATCTGACTTTTTATTTTTTCTTCTCTGTTTAATAAGTACATAGTGATGTCACAAAATATATTGATATACGACTTTGCTATGATGTCGTTATGGTATCATAAGTTTGTTAAATCAATTTTAAAACTAAGTACAGAGACAATAGATAAAACTTCTAAGTGATATAAGAATTACATTTATAATAATTTATTAACTATTCAGGGTGTTCAATATCCTGATAATGTAATAGTAGGCACTTATAAATTGGGAGTGGATTGCACAACAATTGCCAAGCGTTTGCACGCCATGGGTATGACTCAAAAAGAGGGACATTGGGTGCCACACCAGCTGAAGTTGCATGATGTCGAACGGCGATTCATGACGTGCGAAATTTTGCTCCAACGTCAAGACAGAAAAGGCTTTTGCACCGTGTTGTTACTGGGGAAGAAAAGTGGATTCACTTTAGTAATCCAAAATGCAAAAAAGTGTATGCCCAGCATGGAGTGTTCCCATTGACCTCAACAGGCATGCCAAGGTGGAACATCTACGGCAGCAAAGTGATGCTGTGTGTCTGGTGGGACAAGAAGGGTATTTTGTATTACGAGCTTCTACAACCAGGGCACACAGTTAATGCTCAATTGTATGGACAACAATTGTTGCATTTAATCAAAGCAATCAAGAAAAAATAGCCAGAATACGCCAAACGACATGATAAGGTGATTTTCCAGCATGACAACGCACGGCCTCATGTAGCAAAAAGTTGGTCAAGGACATACTGCAGGCGCTTGGTTGGGATGTTTTACCCCACCCGCCGTATAGCCCAGATATTGCTTCATCAGATTACTACCTCTTCCGATCGATGGCACATGGCCTGGCCGACCAGCACTTCTCAAATGACGCCAAAATTCGAAAATGGGTTGACGAATGGATAGCCTTGAAAGATGAGGAGTTTTTCGCAACAGCAGTCAACAGTTACCTGAAAGATGGATAAAAGTATTGGCCAGCGATGGACAATACTTTCATTGATGTATTTATTTTCATTCTTTTTTAAATAACGACTCTTTTTTCGAAAAAAAACAGAGAGAACTTTTTCACACACCTTATATAAAATTCCTATCAATAAATCTCAGAGACCAACTTTTGATAAAATGTTTTGTTTAAATAAAACTTTAATTATCAGATATATATTGTTTTCAATAGTTTTGAAGCAAATAATGCCAAAGTAAAATTTGTATCTATGATTGATCAGTCAATTTAAAAATCCATTATAATTTTTATATTATTGATACAATATGAATAGTAAAATATACAACAATAAAAGACAAAAGAAATTTATGAAATATCAATGTTCATTATTATTATTATTATTTATTATACAATTACTAAAGTATTTCATTGTACTTACTTTGTAGTTACCATGAGAAACATTTTACCATCTGAACCAACTGGACAATGGACAATATAATGATCAGTATTGATGAATTTTCCTTTCTCAACATCCTGAAAACAATATATAATAGAAGAGATTATTTTCCTAATAAAAACTTGATTTTCAATATATGATTTTACAATATAAGAATAAAATAAAAAACATATGATAACCATAATTAAAATACTCTATTATCTAATATTCACAGTTGTCACTTGAAAATTATCACAGTTTTCCAATTCTGACCTAGAAATTTATAATTTGAGATAAAGATTTCTAAGATTAAATTTTTCTAATGTTTTCCTCTTTCAACATAAAAAATAATTATTTTTTTTTTAAACTTCAATTAATAAAATCACAATTACTTAATAACAAATCATATATAAGAATAAACATTTTAACTTGAAGAAAGGCATTGAAAGAGATGGTAGACTGCTGTTTGTCATACCTATATAGAAATTAAACCTAATTATATATCAAATTAATTTTATCAAAAATAATCTGAAAAAATACAAAAATAATGCAGTCAAGAAAAACTATCAAAATCTAAATGATTTTATGACAGTGACAATTAAATTTTTGAATTCTCAAACTAATAACTTTTAAGAATTAAATTTTAAAATAAAATATAATGATTTATAGATTCCTAAAAATTCTTATATTTTGCATGTAAAAAGTTACAATTTTTACATGCAAAATATAAGAATTTTTTTTTTCTTAAAATGTTTCATCCGGAGATTTAATATATAAACCTATAGCCTGGAAATAAATAATCAAAATCCTAAGTATCAAGATAAACCTGGAGAAATGAGAATATTAATATTTCAAAATATATAAATGTAAAACTTTGTTTCTACTATACTACTACTAATGTTTGAGCACTTCGAGCAGGGAGAGAAAAATACGTTTTCAGAAAATCAAAACACTTTTATTAAATAAAGCACTTCGGCTCTACCGAGCCCTCTTCAGTATTTAAGAACAATAAGCAAAACAACAGTTAATACTAAACAGTTATGTTCTAAATTCTAACATTCTAAAAATTTAAGGATGTTTTAGTTTTAGTATAGAAGTACAAGAAGATTATAATATGGTGCCCCCAAAAGTAAAATGTACTACGAGGTTATGGCATCCTAATATCAGTGAAGATGGTGATATTTGTTTAAGTTTATTACGAGAAAGTTCTATAGATGGTTTAGGTTTGGCACCTACAAGAACATTAAAAGATATTGTAGGGTCTTAATTCACTTTTTACAGATTTATTAAATTTTGAAGATCCTTTAAGTAATGTAGCAGCAGAGCATTTTCAAAAAAGATAAGGAAGGATTTAAATCCAAAGTAAAAAAATATGTTCATAAATATGCCAAAAGATGAAATTTGGGTTTATAGACTGTATATTGTAAATAATTATACTGTAGTACACTATTTTGCTTTTGGCCAATTTATGATGTACAGTATTGCAATTTTGGAATGTGCATTGGAATGTGTTTGTTTTTGTTTGAATTTTCTAAATATTCACTCTTTATTAATCTCTACGAACTCGTAAACCCACAAAACGTGACAATATGGTACTCTTTTAATTTATAAATGGCATAATGCAAAACAATCAAAATAAACCCCAAAAATTTTTTTTGTTTTCATTTAAAAACCGTGTAAATTGAGTGCCATGCAAATCGAGGGCTAGGTGTATTTTGAAACCCTATGTTGAAAATAACAAATTTTGCCTAGTATTAGATTCATAGGGTGGACAAACTGACATGGTTATGTACGACTCTATGTTCACAAACGATCAGAACCAACCGACTTGCACGGTAAAAGTTATACCGCTGAAATGCACACCCATGTGATGTTTACTTCTTCTGCCAAGTAAAGAACTTTATTTAAAAATTGCAGTATACTCCTCAAAACACAGTGAGAACTTCATAACCAAACGGATGCCATAACAATTCATAGCCTAATACATAATCAGTAGTCGGCACCAATATTCCAGGCAATGCTATCCTACGCATGGTATGCATCAAAATTGATTACAAGAGACATATATTCATGAACGTCAATCAATTTTTTTTTCCGAACACTATTGGGCAGGAGAGATGCGTGTGTACCAAAATAGCTTTTATCCAATGCGCTTGGTGCAAGAAGTTCATTTGCTTTCAATGTTTTTATGACAACTAGAGAGTGAGAGTGAGTGAGATAAAGCCAGAAAGAGATCAAACAATAATTGAAGAGCGAGTTTGCCAAACATAAATACGACAAAAAATACGTGATTTTACCTGAAGTTTTATTGTTAGAAATATTTTAATTTATTCACTTGAAAAAAAAAATTCGTAAGGGAGACTTGAACTCACAACGTTCGGTTCTACAGGAAACCGCTACACCTCCGATTTACTTGAAATACCTGCAATTTTTAGGTATATAAGTGATGCGATCCGGCGTCATGACATTTGACTTCGATTTTTTAAAAACGAAGGCATACTGACCTAAACCCTTTTACACGAGTTACTTTTCGATGACCCCCAACCTGTATGTTAAAGCCGATCGAAATTGGTTGGACGGAGGTTGTGGCCACCCCTTGTTAGAAAGAAAGATACAGTGAGTTGAATTTTTCGCCGTAATGATTATGTAATAAGAATCAGTCGGTAGTTACCGTATTTGGTTTAGTCACTGCCATGACTCTTTACAATCTTACATTAGCATAAAACGACGATTGCATATTATTCTAAACAAAGTATAATTTGTAATTAAACAAACAATTTGTAATTAAAATACTTTACCAAGACACTCATTAAAAATCACAATGTGTTTTACGTAAAAAAT
>AYEL01059152.1:0-21733 GCA_000484575.1 Olivierus martensii | reverse complement strand
GGGGGGGGTCGGCTTATACACGGATCGGCTTATATTCGAGTATATACGGTAACTATAATGCTCTTTGAATTTCACTAATTAGATCAGATCGTTTCCAAAATCAATATAACCAATGACACAATCCTTGGAATAAAGTAGGCTGGACAGAAATTTCCCAGGAAACCAGTGACAGTAATACAGCCTGAAGCATGCCATGCCCATTTAATCGGCTAACATACTTCAAGTATAATGTATGCAATAGAAAATATATGATCAAACAAAGAGTTGCATTACATGCAAGTGTCTCAAATGATAAATTAAAA
Organism: Olivierus martensii; assembly: GCA_000484575.1. Taxonomy (NCBI): domain Eukaryota; kingdom Metazoa; phylum Arthropoda; class Arachnida; order Scorpiones; family Buthidae; genus Olivierus; species Olivierus martensii. Next base: position 21,431 of record AYEL01059152.1, on the reverse strand, counting down.
ATATGAAGATAACTTCTTATTAAAAGTTATTTTCATTGAAATCTATTTTGAACAATTAATTTTTACAGTGCTGTCATGCACTGCAACGCGTCAATACAGTGACTTTTAGATTTTGCGGACAAATTTCTTTAAGAATTTCACATATATATATCACTAATATGTTAAATTTTAAATAAGATTAGCATGAATAAATAAAAAGAGAAAGAAATAAGAAGAATCGTCTCAATAATTCAACAAATAATTATTATTATTTGTTGAATTATAATTATTATTATAATATATAATAATATAATAATAATATTACTATTTTCTTTTAATTTTTTATTTTTAATTAAATAATTTGTTAGTGTGTTAGTAACATCACTAACTTATATCTATAATTAACTTATCACAGTCACTCAGCTAAAGAATTGATAGGACAGAAGATGTTAGTAATACAAACCAGACCTAACCTAAGCATTCTGATATCTCCACTCCCACAAGAAAGTGTGGGAATAGACATATCACCAACGCACCTCAACCATCAGGAAAAACCAATGGAAGTACATCACTGGAGAAAAACCAACAGCTGAAAAGTGCACTGGGGAGGCAGTTTGCCTGGAAATAAGAATCCATTCACACAAACACATTCAATCTATGCCACTGGCATTATATCCAATGAAATTGGAAACCTGACACCAAATAAAGCGATCTGGGAACAATAGACCTAGAGGTAAATAATTGGAAACATGCTAGAATCAAAAGAAAACTACTGAACAGTCAAATATACAAGAAATAGCAACGAGAATCACCTGGTAACAGCTGGAAACACAAATAAACGAAACTACAAATGCAAGTTAAATCAAATAGTTCAAGGAAACAATAGGAAATACTGTGGAAACAAACAACTAGCCCTAGATAAGTCAAACCAATCGAAAAAACAGGTGGAAATACCACAAAAACTTTTGAAAAGGCTAAAGTCAACTTTAACAAAAGGAAACAAGAATATCGAAAGAACAAAAGAGAGCAAAAGAAAACCCCAGAAACCGTGAACAATAATGACCCTGCAAAAAGAAACACGGAAACCTATTGGAAGAACCTCAACAAGAGGAAAGCAGAGGGATTTTTTGAATGTTTTAATATAAATAAAATTCAACCACTTTCTCAGATCCAGAAACTAATTGAAAATTTTTACATTGAAATTAATGGAAACTGGATTTTTATTTTATGAAGTTTCATCTTAAGAATAGTTAGTTTACAAAGAAGCATTAAATTTCTTAAAATGAAAAATTTTATTTATTTATAAAATATTATTATTTTAAATGAAGATAAATGAAGTGAATTTAAAAGTTTATTGAAGACTTACACAAAATAACTGAAATCCTTCAGCTTCTATTTTACTATAGGGACGCACAATTCCATCTGTTCTAATGTATCGAGGAGGACGAATACGTTTAATTTCATCAGACAGTTCTGTTGCTCTAATATATTTAAAAACAAAAAAAAAATTAGGTAATTTATTTAAAATATATATAAGTTAATAAGTTAAAAAAATTACAAATATACAAGATTATATATTAGGATAAAATCTGAAAGATATGTGGAACATGATTTTGAAGTCAGACAAATTCGAAAAATCAGTTCTTGAATTTTGGGGGGTTTTGAATGTTTTTTTTTTTCTTTTGTATGGTATTTGGTGGCTGAAATTTGATTGCCCCTTTCCACTCAAATTTGGCCCAGAACGGCTCCCTTAGCATTTAATTTTGGCCCAGAACGGCTGAGCCAAAAAGGATGCTGGGTGCAAAATGTAGAAAAAGCAAAGAACCATTCCAACTTAACCTATGTGAAGACGTGTGTGAGAGTAACCCTGTATAGAGGAAAATTAATAATCTATTCTATGTTAGGTAGAAGCTTAGAACTATGTTAGTAGAAATTAAGTATTATGTTATTGGAAACCTAGAACTATGTTAGTAGTACACCTAGAAAGTATGTTAAGAGGAAACTTATTTAAAGTTAGTAAAAGACTTACAACTACCGTATATACTCGTGTATAAGCCGAGGGTTTTTTTTCCTCTTCGTTATTAATTTGTAAAATGGTTTATCCCCTGTACGTTAGTTGCTTATTATTGAGTACCAGATAAAATTTTATCTTATCCCAAAGCGATTGAGCACATTGCACCGCTGACTCCAACCTGCATCTATATACTGTAATCAAATAGGCGATGCCACGTTGCCCGATACGACGCGAAGCAAAAATTCGACAATCAATTGAGAATCTTACCTAGGATTCATTTTTGAGTGAAAAATATATTTATTTTTCATTATTATAAATTAATATTTTAATCCATTCGCTAGTAATCCATAAATGCTTATTATATTTAACTCATCCATGATTTAATTAAAATAGATTAAAAAGTAACTAAAATAATATTTAAAATAATGAAAAAATAATATTTAAAATCTGTACTGAAAAATAACTTTAGTCTATCAAAAAAGTTCATTGTAAGCAAAATCAAAACTTCGAAATTGAACGCTTAATGTCTAAAAATCACGTTGCATACGTCATCCTAACAATGTATGACGTCATCGATAATTGGAAGTTCACATAATCAGGAGTCGTTAACCAAGACATTTTTTTCTTTCAAAAAGTCGTCATTAACCAAAGCCGTCGTTAACCAAGGTACCACTGTATATAGATTTCTATAGAAGCATATATTTAGATTTTATAGCAATGTTGATACATATTTAATGCCATGGTTTATACTTCAATTTTAACAATAAATTTTTGCAAATTATTAAAAACTATTAACAAAAAAACAATTTAGACAATGGATAATCAAATTATGGGCCATGGGCCATATCTGTTTGCAAGAAGTTTCATCCAATGTGTATGAATTCAAATTTTTTAAAAACAAATTCAATTTAAATTAAAACAAATTTTAACATGAATATTGAAATCACAACACAAAACTATTAATGCAAAATATAATTATTTTGTTCATAAATGTGTTAAATTGTGTTTCATCATAAAACTTATATCATATATTTAGTATTTTTATTGATAAAATGTTTTTTTAAACTTGAACACTGGTAGCCAATAAAATTTTTAAATATGAATCTCTCTCTCAAAGCATTTGGCTGTTCCTACTTCAAATTTTTCCTATGAACAACAGAAAACTGAAAGTTTTATAACTTTATATTAGAATTCTGTTTATTAATTTTACAACAGAATACAGTAATAATTCTCGGTAATGGAAGAGCACAAATTATATAAACCAACTCAGCCAAACTTCCCCTGGCAGACAAAGTCTATATTAAATTTTTCTACGATTATTTGTGAATTAAAGCTATGGTGCCACCATCTGTTGAGTTAATAATTAATTAATTAAATTTAGAATTTAGAACTAAGGTGACACCATCTAGTAATTAATTTAATTAATTAATTATTAATTCAACAGATGGCGTAATAATTAATTAATTAAATTTAGAATTTAGAACTAAGGTGACACCATCTAGTAATTAATTATTAATTCAACAGATGGCGGCACCATATCTTTAATTCAAAAATAATCTTAGAAAAATTTAATATAGACTTTGTCTGCCAGGGGAACTTTGGCTGAGTTGGTTTACATAATTTGAAATAGTTAATCCCCTGATTAGTGTTGATTAGAGTAGGAAGAGCACAAATTGATAGCTATCCTAATTACATTAAATCATAAAATTCATATATAAATAGAAGTATTCTGCTTATATTCTTTATTAAGATTAACAAAATATAAAATATGAATTATGAATTTATAAAAAAAAAACAGGTTTAACACACAGTATAATGGATTAAATACTTTAATAGAGATGTGTTGATATATTCATTAAGGCAGAGAAACATCTTCCCTTCCTATTATAATCTAATTCTATTCAAATACTCATTTATTTTGTAATCTACTCAAAAATCTACTGAAATTGGATTATTCAAATTTTAAAAAAATTGGATATTTTAAAAAAATTATTGATAAAAAAGCTAATATTATGCAAATTTTTATTAATTATGTTGGGTTAGGAATTCCCACCGAATGGAGACGAGTTGAGGAATTCAACGGTGGAAAATTTTAAAAGATGATAGCTGTATGTGTTGTATTTCGACATTGATTTACTCTTGTTCTTTGGAAAAATAAATGGAGATAAGAGATATTATACAGGTGTAAAAGAATGAGGCTTCACTTCGTTTTGTTTCCACCTGGCATGTTTCGTTCTACCAGCTCGACTGCCACATCTTGGATATTCCGGATGGACATTAGGACACCATTTGTTCTTCAACTCATATTCCGTCTCGTATTATTAAAACCAGAAGGATCTAATAATTAAGCATCGATAACATAACCCAACACCAGGACTGAGGAAATTTATGGTTTCATCTTTGTTACCAAATTAGACTAAAGACTGTGATTAAAGGACTAGAGACTTTCTTCAATTTGTGATTTTTCTCCGATTAGACGTGTTTGAATATACAAGTACCTTAAGGTATCTCTCTCTCTCACTCCTTTGTCGGGAGCTAAAATCTGTAAGATTGAAACCTCTCTCTGTCCGACTAATAAAGAAGCTGTTGAAATGTTTTTCAATGTTGTCCTTCTCTAAGCCACCATCAGGTCTCATTTGCCGTCCTTACCTCACGCGTTGTTACTGCTCTTAGGTCTAACGCCTGTTGTTCGTCTTAGGGCCCACAATTTAGTCAGTCAGAGCCCCACAAATAAGCTAATTAATTAGTCAAAAAGTGACAAAAATTTATTAATATATATTTTATTAAAAAAACAATAACATTTATTGATATGTTTTTTCTTCATTTTGATAATTCTTAGTTTTTATAAATTGTAGAATTTATAACCAAAATCATGACATATTATATGAAAATGTCCAATCTCATACATAAGCAGCTATAACATTTTCTATCCTACTCTAATTGGCTTTGAGATGATTTATTGACACACTATACCCAATACCACATGCAGCACATTAAAGTAGCCTTGGCTGCAGTCTCCTGCAAAACAGACATCATAAAACAATGAAAGTTCTACACCCCTTTTTTACATTAGAATTTTTCATATTTTAAAAAATTATCTGTAAAAGTAAAGCAATAAATGAACGAAATAAATGAAAACATTCTATATTTTAAAAGAATTATCTGAAATTTTTGCTATCATCAACAAAATTATTTCAATTTTTGTCAATAATACAAAAATTCAAATACTGTTCCTGAATTGAATTATCTGAAATTTTTGTATTATGAACAAAATTATTTCAATTTTTGTCAATAATACAAAAATTGAAATACTGTTCCTGAAATTTTTTACAGCTCATATTAAAATTCCATGTTTTACTTAAAATTTCAAAAATAAATTTATCTCAACTCAAAGTTAAAATAAGATTTACTAAAATAGAAGAGAAAGCAGAATCAATAAGATTCAACGAAAAATAGTCAAAATTCTACGAATACAATCCATTTACATTTTCTATCTTTAGAGTGGAATTTGAAAATATATTTTGGCAATTGGAAAATTTAAAACCTGTCATCGAAGATACGTATTTTCACCCAATAAATGCAAAAAATCCACTCTGCAATAGCTCCACTGCATAACTCAGGATTGAATTTTATTTATAATGTTTTTTATCATTTTATATATACACTGTATTATATATAGTATTGTTATATTGTATATTATATTGTTATATAGTACTATATACAATATATAGTATATTGTACTATATCGCAATAGCTCCACTGCATAACTCAGGATTGAATTTTATTTATAATGTTTTTTATCATTTTTTGTTCCACCATTTTGAGTCTAATCATATCAACTGCAGCAAACAGGTTTTTATTCCAATTTACAGCAGCAAATTTATCTTTATTCCAATTTTTAATGTAATTGTCAAATTGTTCAAAGCAATTGAAGAGGATAAATGTCTCATCAAAAATATTATCATTAAATTAATAAAATTTTTTCCTGTTTAAATGATGATTTTGTTTGTTTTTTCAAAGAAAAATAAATGCAATTATCAAATATGAAGTTCATTACAAATATTATGAAATTCGTTACAATATAAAAACAAAATTACAGTGATATATATTGTATACTATGGCGCTGGCCTTTTAAAATCCCACAGAACTGTATTAATTTTAGTATGGTGGAAATTTTAAAATGTGATAACAGCATGTTATGATGGGCATCAGAACATTATAGCTGATATGAATAATAATATTTGAATGTTTTAGTGAGAGTATGTTAAGTGTATGTAAAGAGTGTGAAAGGACTAGAGACTCTCTTCAATGTTTTTTCAAAGAAAAATAAATGCAATTATCAAATATGAAGTTCATTACAAATATTATGAAATTCGTTACAATATAAAAACAAAATTTTAATATTTAAAAAAAAACGAAAAATAAAATACATGTTTAATACAACATAATATTTTAATTCGATGGGTGGTCTTGTTTTTCGGCACAGATTCTCTCAAATCGAGCAAATACCTTAAATATTTGTTAAAAATTCAAAACGACTAAAGAAATATTTATAACCATAACAGAGAAATAGTTATGTATATCAATACTCGTCATCGAAAGAAAAAGCTCTCAAGCTACACTCTCCATATTAGCATTAAGAGGAAGAAGAAGAAGAAGAAGAAGTTATATCAACAAAATCATTAAATAAATAGATGTGTAAAAAGAGTGCCAGCTAATTCCATGTAAAACGTAAATATTTTAGCCTGTTTTCTATACAAGTTCGTAGCACTAAAAAAGTGCAGCCAATCGGATTAAACAGTTGGAAACACAGCGGCAATATCCAGGAGGATCCAGATCAAATTCAAGTCTCACTTCTTGTAAAAGTTTATACTAGAAATCTTGGATCGTTGATTTCTGTCTTCTATAATATGGATGCTTACTGTAGGTTGTTTATAGTAAGGTTTGTTATGGCTTCCGCTTAATAATCCTCACTTAATTGTTTAACGATTATTATCATTAAAAAATTGGAAACTTTTTAAAAAATTATAACATTTTTAACATAATTTTCCTATGATTTGAATAAAAAAACATCGACTTAGTTTTCCAATCTCCTTCGTTATACACAAAATTTCTTAAATTTTATAGTAGGGCCTATATATTATTGAAAAACAAGTATATCGTTGAACAAAATTAATTGTTCCGTATCATCGTTAGACGAGAAATAACAATAACATTAGAAACTTACAGAACTTTTCGATAGTTCAGTTGTCAACAGTATGCAGCAAAAGTGAAATATTTAGAAAATAATCGAAGTTTCTGAATGACTTTCAGAAACTTCGATAAATGTCGACAGTGTTTTGTCATATTGTTTCTATCAGGATAAAGCTGACAATATGGCGCAGCTTACTTGTATGGGATTTTATCTTATTTAAGACAATTAAATAACTTTAACCGTCTGAACAGATGGACTCTTTACAAATTGGACTATTTATCCCTAGGAGCACAACTCAATGCTGTTGCTTCAGTTCGACTCAAGAAGCGGTAAAAAAGATTATTTTGTTGAGAATAGTAAAAATATTATTATTTTCATCTTCATATGAAAAGCAAATAGTGTAGTTTTCTTTATCTAATGTTAAAATATCTACTAACATATCTGCAATAAAATCAAAATACATGTTAATGGCGAAATTAATCGTAATAAAAAAAATATTTTTGTTTGAAATCTCTATTCCTCAATTAAATTAATTCTTTAATATTATCTAATTATTAATTTGTAAAATAATATAATATTGTAACTACGATATACAACTTTTATACAATTACTCTCTATGGAATGGTAGCAACATGTGACTTATTTAATATGAAAACTAACAAAATACACTGCTAATCGAGTTAAGCTTTGGTTATAGCTTCTTGTATAGCTAGCGTTATTAGATTGTAGTTAGATATGATCGTAAATCAATTCATATTCTTGGTTTCTTTGACTGATATATGTTATAAATCTTACAATTACATTTCCAGAAGATTTGAATAATATTTTAATTATTGATTTACCAGAGCCCTTTCAGCCGTCCGTCGTCATCAAGTAACAGAACGTTTCCACTTCCCGGGACGAGGACCCAAGGATTGATTTTGGGAAGCACGTGTTTGAGTTGTATAATAGTGTTATGTAAAATAATTTAACGAGTGCTTTGTTATTTTCGTGTTTGTATTGAGAATTAAATTATATATTGCATGGAAAACACAATATAATGACAATACAAACACAAATAAGGGAGCGAGGAATATTAAAACACAATATAAAAATAACGAGGGTGGCAGTTTATAGAGGGGCGGCTTAAAGAGGTTTGACTGTATATTACTTTCATTTAATTAACTTTATTTCTGTTTAATATTTATTTATTTTATTTATTGTTCAGAAATTAACAAATTCATAAATTTTAAATTATAGTATTCTGTGGTTATGTATTGTATTCTTGACTTGTTAATTTATTTTATAGTTTAAAAATCTCAGTACTCACATCTTTAACTAATCTTGGAATAAATTTTTCCTTTTACAAAATAATTATTTTGATTATTTAAGAATTTTACAATTATATTATTTATATTTATAAAATTTAAATGGTTCAAAGTCAAATAATGTTTTATCATATAGAAACTGATAATATTAAAGCAAACATATTAATCATCATAACTTTCCTTTGGTAGGAATATTTAATTAGTAACAATATTTTATATAAAATGTATATACAGTCAATTCTCACTATTTGTGGTAGTTACATCCTGTAAATTCTTTGCAAATACTGAATTAGCGAATAGCGAATCATTGTGCCTATGGGAAATATAGAGTTAGGTTCCTGCGACCCTTTCTTCCCAACATTTTCATACTTGGTTTATGTGTGTTTTTCTCTTTACAGACACTTTATTTAATATGTATTATATTACTTAAATATAATTACAATATATGCAGTGTATAGTACTATATACAGTATTCTAATTACAGCAATCTTTATTCCCAACATTTTCATACTTGGTTTATGTGTGTTTTTCTGTTTACAGACACCTTATTTACTTGTAATTTCTATTACATTAAACCAACATTTTCATACTTAGTTTATGTGTTTTTTTCTATTAACAGACATCTTATTTAATATGTATTATATTACTTATAAATAATGACAATATATGCAGTGTATAGTACTATATACAGTATTCTAATTACAGCAATCTTTATTTCATTTTTTAAAACATTAACTATGTAGTAAATAAAATCTTATTTTTGATTGATAGTTTTTTGTTGTTGCAAGATGTTTGATGTGACAGCTGACACATTGTTTTTCTGAACTGTGTTGAAAAACTGCGTCAGCCTTGTCTGCGTCACTTTTTGCCTCAGATCTAAAATTTCAGCGTAAGGAACAAATACGCAGGAAGTTAGGCGCCTAAATTTGAGGCTGCATTCAAGCATAGGATCACATTCTTCTATGGGATCTGCATACAATATGAACAGGCTTTTGGTCTACCTGCAGTCTGTGGAGTGAGCAAAAATAGATAATGAGAAATTTTCCAGCAAACCGATTCATAGACTACATTTGGTAACAAACAATTTCCTTTATTAGAGAGAGAGAGTTTACATTGGTAACAGTATTTTTGCCACTCAAACGAGAGTCCGCGAATAAGGGTGACAGCTCCGCAAATATCAGTTTTGCGGTAACAAATAAATTTTCGTGAATAGTCAAATATGCGAATACAGAATCCGCAAATAGCGAGAATTGACTGTATACTTAATAATATAATTCATACCTTTAAATCTCTATGAATGATGGGAACAGCACTATGATGTAAACATGATACTGCTTCACATATATCACAAAAAATCCTAAGAATTTCAGATTCAGTAAATCCTGACTGTAATCTTTCATTCATTAATTGTAAAACATGTCCTAATTTTCATAAAGAGAAATTTTATATTTAATTTTCAAAAATAATAACAGTCACAGAAACATATTTTTATATAAAATCTGCTTTTATGAATAATATAAAAACTGCTTTAAAATAATTCTAAAATATCTAAAACGTTATTTTCATTCACTTTTTAACTTAAATCTTAGCGTGATATTTTAAAATTTTGTTATTTACCTAATTAACTTTTTATATTGTTTTATTTATTTATTTATTACAAATGCACATCAGCAAAAAATAAAATAAAAATGCAAAATATATAAAGAATACACATTAAAAAATTCCAAGCAAGTTAATTAGCCTAAATTACAATGAAAAATTTGGCTTTATTAATTCTATCTATTAATATATTAGTAATAATGAAATACTTCTTACTTTAGTTATTAATTGGCTTATTGTTTACTTTTATTAGTAATAAATATAAATAAAATTATTGATATGTGCAATAATTTGCACATTCTTATATTATAAAAATTAAATAATTTATTGTCATCTATTACTAATCTATTAATCTGTGTCTGTAAGCATTTAATCATGATGCAATTATTTCAATTTTTGTTTTCTTTGAAAAGTTATTGTACCACTTCAAGAATTTATTTGCATTAAAATACAAGAATGTTAAATATAGGGGAATTTATAATCACTCATTATAAACTTAAAATATTACACAATCCTTCTTGATTTATTTTAAAGTAGATAAAATATTTAAAAACATATATTTTACATACACACATGCACATACATGCACAGGCATTTTATAGTCTATTGAAATAATTGGAACTAAAGAGTCTAAATAACTTGAATTTTGCATATGTTGGAAAGATAAATTCTGAATTAAAAATTCCTGGGATTAGATAGATAGTATAGTGATTGGACCTGAACAACATAAGTTTGTCATACTGTCTGAAAAGAAGATAATGCCACATATAATAATAATATATAATATGACTATTGTATATTAATTAAAACACTTTGTCAACACAAGACTAGAATTCTAGTTTTATGTAAATTTCATTAAACTATGTAGAATTATAATAGTGAACTTAACATTGTATTTTTCCTAATTTCTTATTTTTTATTTAAAATTGTTTTGGTGGGATAACTTTATCATATTTGAAATTTTTACTATACTTTAGTAAGGCCATCTGCTGTTATTAGGTAAATTTTCTTTGTATTTTTTAAAAATTTTTTAATTAATGTGAAAATTATTAGGGGAAATAATATTGATGAATATTAGGAGTTTTATGTGCATAATTGATGATAATGCCAAAAAATTGTTCCTTATCTATCATTTTTTGTTAGAATTCTATTTAATTACTTGATTTCATTTAATATTTTGAACACTTTTTTTATTTCAAAATTTATATTTTTTTAATTTGATTTTCTTGTCATAAATAAAAAAAATTAAAAATATCTAAATAAATTTTTATAAAGCATGTTCATTTAGAGCTGTTTATGGCTTTTTAGCCATCAATCACTTTACCTTGAAATACCATTATTGTCTAGTCATGCTTTCAACTGCATATAAAATTATATATACTAGAACAAATGCTAAATGATAAATGGATTATAAACTAAAATAAGTGCATAAACAAATGCAATTATGACTAAATATTAATTTCATTAATATTTAGTCATAATTGCATTTTTATAATATGAATTAAGATGCTTTTCTAATATGAAAGTAATAAAAATAAATTTATTTTCTTTAAAATGCATAAATTATTTTCAGTTTTAATGAAGTTTAAAGATTTTATAAAACGAAAACAAAATTATAGAGAATTAAATTCTTTTGCTGGGCAAAAGTTACCAAAATTCAAAATTTTTTACATCATCATAGAAAGATCATAAAAACAAAACATCCCAAAATTTTCAACAAGATACTGTATGTTAAAAAATGAAAAAAATATTGCTATTTATATAAATATGAAAATTTTCAAAAAATTCATGAATATTAATATATGTTAGAAAAAAAAAACTACATGTTTTACAGTGTAAAAGTGTTAATTGCTCTTCAAATATCAAAAGTTCAAAAAAAGCACTCATAAAACGGTAAAAATAGAGAATACTTTTTTATTCAAAACTGAAATGTTTTTGGTACAGATATTTCAGCATAGGTAAAACATATATTGGGAGTACAAATTAGTTCGGTCCATTTTCAAAAGATGGTGCTGTCTGTCATGAATGTTTATAGTGACACCTGATATCATCTGTTTCAGAGAGATTAGATATCTGTCAATAATATTCAGTTTATATCACTTTGAGATTCAAACAAAAACATTGTTTTTTACTGTGTTGAATATGTCAAATTTTGTGTTAACTAAGCAGCATTTGCGGGAGGTTTTAGTTTTTTGTTTTAATTGGAAGAAAAGTGCAGCTGAAGTGCATCGAATGCTTGTGGAAGTTTATGGTGACAATGCTCTGACTGATAAATCATGTAGGGAATGGTTTTGACGTTTCAAAAATGATGATTTCAGCATTGAAGACAAGCCTCGCTCTGGACAGCCAAAAAACTTCAAAGACAAAGATTTGGAGGCATTACTCGATGAAGATCCGAGTCAAACGCAAGAGGTGCTTGCAGAATCAATTGGAGTGACTCAACAAGCAATTTCCGTACGATTGAAATCCACGAGAATGATTCAAAAGCAAGGCAATTGGGTGCCTTATGAACTGAAACTGAGAGACATTGAAAGGCGATTTTTCAGTTGCAAGCAGCTGATTCAAAGGCAGCAAAGAAAGGGTTTTTTTACATCGGATTGTGACTGGGGATGAGAAATGGATATTCTACGACAATCCCAAGAAGAAAAAATATCACGCTATGCCCAGTCAATCGTTGCCATCGACCTCAACATCAACACCAAAGCCGAAAATTCATGGTTCAAAGGTCATGCTCTGTATCTGGTGGGACCAAAAGGGTGTTGTATACTATGAACTGCTACAACCTGGCAATTCCATTATGGGCAATCGGTATAGGCTACAATTGATTCGTTTGAGCCGTGCATTATGAGAAAAATGGCCAGAATACGAGCAAAGACATGACAAAGTTATTCTGCATGACAACACTAGGCCTCATGTCCCAAAGTCGTAAAAAAATATTTGGAAACGCTCAAGTGGGATATTTTACCGCACCCGCCGTATTCTCTGGACATTGCTCTTTCTGGCTACTGGTTATTCCGACGGATGCGGCATGATTTGGCAGGTCACTGATTTACTTCTTTTGCAGAAATCAATAATTGGCTTGTAACTTGAATCGCCTCAAAAGACGGGACATTTTTTCGAGATGGAATTCGAAAATTGCCTGAGAGATGGGAAAAAGTAGTAGCCAGCAATAGACAATACTTTGATTAATCTGTTCATTCATTTTATTCTGAAATAAATGCATTTTTGACCACAAAAAAATGGACCAAACTAATTTGTACTCCCAATAACTAAAACAAATATTCTTGTTTTATTTTTGTGTTTACTTATATTGAAGAAATGTACAGTCTATGACAGAAAGGTTTTGACATCTACCGTAGGAGCTGTATTAGAGGAAGTAGTTTCGATTGTAAAGTCTGGAAAATCTCTGCACAGCAGCTTGTAATGAAGTAGACTGTTCTTACCGCAGTAGAAATAGGGGTCGGGAATATTTCACAGAGGGGAGAATTTCTATGACGTACTTGTCATGAGTAATGCGATCTGTATTCTTCTTTCACTTTCCATTTTATTAAATACAGAAGACAATTTTATTTTTTATTATGCTCTTTACAAGTTATAAAAACTCAGTATTAAAAATTATCATCATTATAGTTTATATAATTGTATAATGTTTTGTTTTTTATTCTGTGAATATAGAAGTGAAAATTTCTAAGTTTAAAAATCTTATTTCGATATGATTTTTTCATATAAAATTTGTTTTAATTGTAAGATAAAAAATACACATTAAACACTCAAAAGTTCGTTTATTTTAAGTATTTTCAGATTTGCATATAATAAAAATATGAAACTGTATAATACATAACATATTATTTAATGGGCAAAGCCTAGAACTTTGGTGAAGTTGAAAAACAATTTTTTTTATAATTTGCTATTCTTCGAATTCTTAATATTGAAATATATTGCTGTAAAACATTATTATACGCTAGGTAATGGTTATAGAATAGCTTAGAGAGGTGCTTTTAACATGTTTACAGATTCCAGATTATGAAGGATGCATGCGGGATGCACCCTATTAGCTTTGATAACTTTGCTGCCTTCAGCACTTATCATTACATGCATTTATCGTCGATATTATTAAGAAGATCAATCATGGATGACCTGGTGATTTTTTAGGAGATACGTTCCCCCCTTTCTTCGTCTGCTTTAGAATGTTGTAAACTGTTTGCCTACTTATTTGTAATATATTCGCTATGTCTTTCACAGGCATCCCGTTGTTCCTATGATGAATGATTAGCAACCTAGAACTCTTAGACGTAGTAGTTGGCATTTTGAAATAATTCGCACTCAACTTCAACAATCTAGTTCATGCCTTTAAATACGGTATTAAACGACACTTCGGTATGCAACGCATCTTATTACTTAATAATTCAGTTATTGCCAGTAAAGTTACGATCCTAATTTATTTCATTAATATTTTTTACGTTATTTAATGTATTAATAAAAGTTAAGACCAAAGTATAGTAAACAAAATCGTTATTTTGCATGTAAACACTTAAATATGCAATATTCCTTTCACTCCCCATTGCTAATCAACCGATGGAATGGCTTAACCCAAATTGTAGCCTACAACGATCAACAACTGAAGTAATGACTCAATCAGTTTTTGTGTATTGTACGAAAGCCAAACCTTTTCCGCTGATGTCAAAACCTTTCTGTCATAGACTGTACATCTGTACCAAAAAACATTTCCGTTTTGAATAAAAAAATGTTTTCTGTTTTTACCCTTCTCTATGAGTGCTTTTTTTTTGAACATTTGCCAATAATATGATATTTAAGATTAAAAAATATATAGGTGTTCCTCTAGTTATGAACATTCTTACTTATGAATATGAAATTTAATTTTCAAATTTCATAAAATTTCAAAAATTTTCAAATAATTTTAAATAATATGATAGCAGAATGCTCTAGCAACCAATATTATATAAATTACTTAATATATTATGGCAGTATTTCAAGATGATGGCAATAACATCAGAAAACCCCTGCTTTATATTTGGAACTTTTCATTCAAATCTGTGAAATTAGAGACTTTTAATTGAAGCAAATGCAAAATATATTACAAAATTCAGTATATAAAGTTATTTCAGTACTTTTGGAGGCAAAATAATAATAGTATCTAAGTTACAAACAACCCAAATTATGAACAAAACTTAGGTTTGTTACTCAAGGAGCATCTGTATATAAAATATAAATAAATCAAATAATATGAATTTTTAAATGTTGTAGGCTAATATGTTTGTGCTTGTAAACCACAAATATAGTATGTCTATGCTCTATATTTAAAAAAAAATAATAAAATTTTGAAAAATTTTTATATAAAGTCAAATTTATAGAAATTGGATATATGTTACAGGACAAACCCGAATTCAGGAAAAACTAGAATTTCCTAGTCAAAATGAGAATGTCCTAACACTTGTCGGACGTTCTAGTATTTTTTAGGCCAAACTCGAAATGCTGAACATTTCTTATTCAAAGTCCGAAATTTCTAGATTTTTCTAGTCAAAACTCGAAGTGGCAAATAGTTAAAACAAAAGTCTTCATTTCTCAGAATTCCTGCTCAGAATTCGATATTTGCCAGCAGAAATTTCTTTCTTAAGAGAATATCCGCCAGGATAAACAAATCTCATTGAGGAAAACTGCAATCTGCGCTAGTGAAAGTACACAAGGATAAACCCGCTTTCAATGCATGAAGTATTGTGTATCTAAATTATGTTTGTGCAAAAAGAATAACATTTTGTGTATTCTAAATGCCACAAAAGCCTATCTTGCAAAAATAAATAAGAAATACCTAGTTGTGTTTTTCAACTTTAAAAATTTTTTACTTTGTATTTTATGTTGAACTTCGACTAATAAAAATATTAAAATATTTGTCCATAAAAATAAAAAAATTGCAATTTTAGTTTTTAAAGTCAACCAGATAATAATGAATGAAAGTTAGCTCTGTTTACAATTTGTCTTATTTCATTTTCTCAACAGAAAATAACAATGAAATTGCTATTTCCTGTCGAGTAATAAAAATATCCATTATGCCCATTATAATAATATTTTTGATCAATTCATGTTTTAATCAATTAATAAATAATTCTTGTATTCACGGTATTACTGTAAATACAAAAATAAAAATGCAACTAGGTATCTCTTATTTATTTTTGCAAGATAGGCTTTTGTGGCATTTAGAATTACACAAAATGTTATTCTTTTTTGCACAAACATAATTTAGATACACAATTCTTTGTGCATTGAAAGCGGGTTTAGCCCTGTGTACTTCCACTAGCGCAGATTGTAGTCTTCCTCAATGAGATTTGTTTATCCTGGCAGATATTCTCTAAGAAAGAATTTCTGCTGGCAAATATCAAACTCTGAGCGGGATGAGAAATGAAGACCTTTGTTTTAACAGTTTGCTACTTCGGGTTTTGACTAGGAAAAACTAGAAATTCCGAACTTTGAATAAAAAATGTTCGGGGCTCCAAAATTTGGGTTTTGACTAGGAAAAACTAGAAATTCTGGACTTTGAATAAGAAATATTTTGACTAGGAAAAACTAGAAATTCCGGACTTTGAATAAGAAATGTTCAGCATTTCGAGTTTGGCCTAGGAAATACTAGAACGTTCAAGAAATGTTTGGCATTTCAAGTTCGGCCTAGGAAATACTAGAACATCCGACAAGCGTTAGGACGTTCTCGTTTTGACTAGAAAATTCTAGTATTTCCTGAATTCAGGTTTGTTAGGACGTTCTTGTTTTGACTAGGAAATTCTAGTATTTCCTGAATTCAAGTTTGTCCTGTAACATATACATAAACTGGGAAATACCTATATATAATTATTATTGTTATTCATCAACATTTAATAAAATTAACAGAAATATCTTTTTTGATTATATCTTCTTAGTTTATCTAGATTAAATTACAATATATTAAAACATAAGATTTTTTTAACTGGAATAAAGGATGTTTTCATTCCAGTTTAAAATATCATATCTTCTAGCATAATCTAATCTAGATAAAATATATGATGATATATCTAAAATGATGAAAAATTTATTTGTATTCATCTAATTACAATGGTTTAGAGAAAATGCATTTGTAATTTCCAGAAAATATGATTGAAAACATGGACAACTAACAATAGAAAGCAATTTCAAAAATGAATGGAATGGCAGTGAATGTTGGTTAGCATTGAAACATGCTAAAATTAAAAAATTTAAAAAAAATGACTAACAACATTTTATATCTTTAATAAATAAAATTCTCTTATATAAGAGAATTTAAATGGTTATAAAAAGCTCCTTTTCAAAAAACACAGCTTATACTCAGATTAACCCATTTTCCACTGCTTATACTCACCAGTCAGATTAACCAATTTTCTCCACTGCTAAGTAGTGCTTTATTTGAATTTGGGTAAAACACAGCAATGCTAAAATGCAAATAATAACATTTCAATAATCAGATTATTGATATCTGTGGCAAATTTTGATGATGTTTACAATAGATTCTGTAGAATAAAAGTTTCTATTAATACTCCCAATGTTTACAGCATATCATAGTAATTGATATTGGAATAACTTTCTGTATTCACTTCACAACAGCAGATAAACATAGATTTGTTTTACGAGAGGAAAAGCTCTAATTGTAAATACAAAATATTTTAACATTTATAGTGTGTACTAATTTATCTAATGCACAAGTCTAAGCTTATTTCAAGATACAGGCAGTCACCAATTATGTAGTTGGAATGTTCCACAAAACCTTACATAAATCAAATCTACGTATATTGAGCATGTGTTATAGAATATCAGTTGGTCAAAAAGATGTAAGAATAGAAATAGTTGTATTAAAAAATAAGAACATAAATTGCATAGTAAAGCAGTTGCTTGCTATCTTGGAGGATCTGGATTCAATTCAGAGTCCCATATTTTCAGTTTTTTTTAGGAGAGGCTGGGTTCAGGCCTAGTTGTTTTACTAAAATTAGTCTGCATGAGTACAGATCTATTTATGTCAGAGCTGCTTAAGTCAGAGATTGCCTATATAAACTTTATCCTTCCATAGCTCTTTACATTATACAAAAACCATATTTTAACAATCATTTGAAAGAATTAATGCAAATTAATTGTGATAAAGAGAAATTATTTTCACTATTGACTATCATTTGGCAATCATTATCAATTATGAATATAGTGATTATTTTTATTTATTTCAAAAGAAAATCATTTTAGTAAATTCCATCATTGATTTTTCTTCATCTGTTGATTTCCATTATCAAATAATGTCCAATTCAATAATGGCCAAATGTACTGATAAAGAAATGTCAAATCCTGAATAATGTATATATGATTAATCCTATCATCAATGTCATTTGGACAAAGAAATTGAATGATTTTGAAGATAAATCATTGTTTTAAACTTAGAAATGTATACTTTCAATTAAGCATGGCTAAAAAAAAACATAGTAGGCATAACAACATCCAGCCCCATAATAACTGATAAAATGCTTTTGTTAGTATAAAGATAATAAAAAGAGGCTCAGCATATTGATATTTGAACCAAACAACACAAATTTCCAAGCCAATACTATTTTTAAAATGTCACATATGTATTCTGTTATTACTGATAAGGATGATTTGTAAATATTATATAATAATATGATTGAAAAAAATTTTATCAATTATATTATGTAAATTTGATAAATAAATATCAGTTACTGAATGATATACGGATATATGTAAATACTGAATGATATACTATTTATTTTTATCATCAAAAACATAGATTAAATCAGGAATTTTCTAAGTGATTCTCCAATATGAGTATACAGGTAACCCTTGTATAACATGGTTTTTACTTAACACATTTAGAAAATGACATTTGCTCCCCTGCAACACAAAACATTTTCATTAATTTTTGCAAATCTTTCACTATGGACACAATACAAACATAAAATGCAATCATTGGGAAATATGTTGCTAATATTAATCAAAAATGCAAATTTACTAGTTTGCCATAAGAGGGACAATATATGAAATTGAATTAATTTTGAAATTGAGTTAACTGTCAACTATTGAGTATTTTGTGTTTTAAATGTTCTTGGATAAAAAGTAAGTTTTTATTCTTAGTAGAGGAATGTGAAATAGAAAACAAATTTTTTATTCATAATTTTTTGGGGTATATAGGAACAATTGTTTTGTGTTGGGTTCTAGCAGATTAGATTACAGATTTTATAAAGAGAGCAGAAGATACACAAACTTTAAATGTATTACAGATTTTGTAAAGAGAGCAGAAGATACACCAACTTTAAATGTGGGAGATTTTGTAAAGAGAGCAGAAAGATACACAAACTTTAAATGCAGAAAAAGTTCAGAAAGTGAAGTTGATGCTGTTAAAAAGAAATACTGAACAATGGTAAGGAAGATACAATTATTAAATGAATGTTACATAGCTGTATACTTTTTTTCTTTCTTTTTTTGTTTTACATATATTATTGTTTTTTTAGGTCTTACATATATATTTTTTCTTCTTTATATTTCATATTAATATTCTTAATAAAATTCCACATAAGTTTCTTATGTGGAATTAAAGAAAATTATTTGTTTTTAATTGTTTTGAAACATAACTTCCTTTTTTGTATTGGTTCCAGGTCTCATATAAAGTGGTTTCACACAACACTGAGCTTTTTAGGAACCTATCTACCATGTTATACAAGGATTATCTGTATATGAACTGGAATAAAATATCCTAAATACTCACTAATGCTATATATTTTTGCTAATCTATATATTAATACATTGCATATTTCATTTTGTATGCTATCTAACTTTTTATTGCTCGGCCTAAGATAATGATTCAGATATTAATCAATGCAGGATTTTTTGTAATTGTACAAAATAGTTTTAATTTTTAAACTGTATCTTTGACTTCCCTGTAATTGTTGAATTAATTGTTACTAATGATGAAGTTTCAAAAATTCTCAATAGTAGGATGTAAATCTTCTAGTTAACATGTCATTTCATATTTTTCTTTGTTGGCTAGGAAGGCAATTATAGTGTCAATCAATACAAAATTTTATGTAGATATACACAATATTTTTTTTTTTTAAGTTTTACTTTGGCCTTTGATTTATTTGCAATTATCAAAAACTAAGTACTGGTGAAATTTTATAAGTTTTCCCAATAAACTTTCTGCATTTAAAGTTTGTGTATCTTCTGCTCTCTTTAAAAAATCTGTAATCTAACCTGCTACAATCCATTACAAAACAATCGTTCCTACATACCCCAAAAAATTATGAATAAAAAAATTTGTTTTCTATTTCACATTTCTCTACTGAAGAATAAAAACTTACTTTTTATCCAAGAACTGAACATTTGGAACACAAATTACTCAATAGTTGACAATTAACTCAACTTCAAAATTAATTCTATTTCAAATCGAAATCTGAAATAGATTGTATATCGTACCTCTCATGGCAAACTAATGAAATTGCATTTATGATTAATTTTAGCAAAGTATTTCCCAATGATTGCATTTTATGTTTGTATTGCAGGGGAGCAAATGTAATTTTCTAAATCTGTTAAGTAAAAACCGTATTATATGAGAATTACCTGTATACTCATATTGGAGAATCACTTAGAAAATTCCTGATTTAATCTATGTCTTTGATGATAAAAATAAATATATTAAATACTGAATGATATACTATATAATAACATGATTGAAAAAAAATTTATGATATCACTGATGCATGATGTAATTAGGCCTCAACAGGTTGTGATCATGAGGAAAAATTTGAATTTTATAAGTTCTTCTTTAACCCTATAACTATAGTTCTATATATTAGAGAAAATTATTTTCAACTAATAATAAAATAAAAATGAGCAAACAAAACTTAAAAGAACTGTTGTTAGTGCTGTAAGTTGAACTTAAAAGATCTGTAAGTTGTGATATGTGTGTGACATCAGTAAAACAAAGCTTTTGTAACCAGTGAAGCAGTTCATCTTTATGACAATGATATCATATGATATTATCTGCCTATATCAAGTATGTATAAGAAGATGTCAATGGATTATTTATCTTCAATCATTTTGCAAAAATTCTCCTCCACCCAATGATCCCAAATATAACACTTTTAGAAAATTGTTCTGGATTTACTCCTGATTATCACTTAATCACATAAGATAAAATCGATTAAATTGCTGATATTAACAGCTAATTTTTATTAAATAATACAGATTATTCAATTAATTACCATCAAAATTGAAATGTCTTTTAAAATATTAAGTAATTTTTACAAATATGCATTTTATAGACGAA
>AYEL01059151.1:0-21974 GCA_000484575.1 Olivierus martensii | reverse complement strand
TCTACCGATCATTCTATTGTTTGAACAACTAGCGTTCTATAAATGAACGTATCTGTTCTAGAATCATTTTCCTGTTTGTAGGTTTTATATAACCTGATGATGTCTTAAAAGGCCGAAAATGTTTGTTATGTTATTAGAAAATGCTTATCGTTCAGATTCCTCTACATATTCCAAAACTGTTTCAAGATCATTCAGTTCTTCTTCCAACAAAGTTTCTATATGAATTGGATATAATCTTTTCAATAAAATCACTGGCTGTACAATTTTCATATTCATGATGGACAAGATTGTTGACAAAATTTGTAAAATCTTCAGTTAAAATTTAATGATGATAGTTCTTAGGAAGAGCACTCAGTACTCCTAGGTCAAAGTTATTGACCTCTTGCATTCCTTCCTCAGTGAAATCTATAAGGAATCCAGCTTTTATAAAAAATTTCTAAATAATTAATTGTGAAACTTCTTGTCATGCAACATAAATCCATTTCACTCTATCCAGAATAGTAAATGATCAATAACTTGCTTCTTTTGGTCTAATGTTAGTTTGTTTAATTTTCTTTCACTGCTTTTTAATCTCTAAGGAAAGTTTAATCACAGCAATAGAAGAAACAGTACACAATTCTCAATGAAAAAAATAAAATATAAACCAACCAAAACAAGCCAATTATAGCCAAATATTTTTAATTTTATTGCAATAAAATATTGTGGCTATAATATGGCTAGTTTTGGTTTTTTTTTTCTCAATGCTCAGTGTTTGTATTGTATGTAATAAGTAAATCATGAATTTATAAGTCATCAGCAACCACCTCAAGGCATGACTAATCAATGTTATAAGTTTTTCTTTCATAAATCTCTTTGGTTAATCTCTAAACCTAAATAAAATTTAAGATTTTAATTCAACCAATATTCAAAAAGTGTCCATCATATTACAAACAGTTGTTCAAGATACAAGATACAGAGATGTCCAGGATATAGAGGTTTGGACATACAGTAAAATATATGCTTTTGTTCAGTTCCAGAAAAAGTCATATAGAGAGGTGTCCAACTTGACAGGTTTCACTGTAGTTCCTCTAAAAAGATAAAATTCACGGAGGACGCTGTAACTAAATAATGTCTGCTAATGATTCCACGTAGATGTTCTTAGGAATTTTTCTATGATAGTTCAAGGTTATAAGATTAAATCACATGTTTTCTGCATGTTATATGAGCGGGTAATATCTAGTATATTTATATATTTCTATAACAAACTATCTGGCACGTTAGTACATTAAGAAATATAACTTTTTAAATTTGTGGCACTTCAGCAGAAAAAGGATCGCCACCCCTGGTATAGTGTATACTCCAGAACGTTTGTGCTTGTATAGGGGGTTTGATATTCTTTACAATGTGGTAAGTAGTATTAAGTCTATTATATGGTATTATAAGATTCTTTTTATAAAGTGCTTTTTTAACTGAATATACTGGGATTGATTAATATGATTTTGTTGAAAAAAACATAAACTGAGGATTCAAAAATCAAGAATTACCTTTATATTATAGCAACATATACATGTTTAAAATTCTTGTTTAAGAATTAACATTAAACAAATGAAAGTAATAGCTTAAAATATTTCTCAATAAATAACTTTCTTCTAGAGAAAATCATTACTACGTTTATTAGGAATGAGAATATTAATAAAAATCAAAATTTTACTTACTAGATCTGCACCATGATTTTTCATAGCATACTCTAACACTCCTGCTGCTGCTTCTGGTTGTTGCAATTTGTTATTTATGCTAAAATGAAGACAATAATGAATACACTAATACAAAAATAAATATTGAATTTTTTCATTATTAAATCTAATTAAATTTTGATTATAAAAATTTTTCTATCACAAAATCAGTAATCTTCTTAAAAACAATATTAAACAAAGAATATACAAAGGGTGTTTTCTAGGATGCAAGAGCATAAATCAAACAATGGATTCAGGACAAAATTTTAAGCTGAAAGAGTAAAAAGGAAAAATTGTTTTAATGACTCCACTTTCAGCAAACTGAATTTTTTAAAATGTGGTTCAACTTTACATTTTTATACAACAATAAAACTGGTTATTCTAACTTTTATTTATAAATGAATAGAATTAATCAATTAAGTAAAATTAAACAAAAAGCTCATTAAATAAAATGTATTATTTGATCAATGTTATTAATTGACCTTTTTGTTTACTTTTATTTAGATTTTACAGTAAGAAGTCTAGTATCATTAACTAATTTGTAGATAGAAATTTATTTATTAATATTATCAGAAATAATAATAATTTGAAAATGTTTATAATAATACTATATTTCTTTTCACTTTTCTTCTTAAATAAATCATTAGAAAATGTATTCTAATGATTTATTCTTATTTGTAAAAAATCAACTGCTGATGATGGCTTAATTAAGCCAAAAGTTCTATGGTAATAAATTTAAATTTTGTGTTGTTTTTTCACTTGATTGAGCTGTTGGATTTTTATTAGTAATAATAATTTGAGGTAGTATTTTCAATTATTAAGTTATGCCTAAATTGAATATTCAAACTAATTTCTTTTGTCAAATCAATGCATGTATTGTAGTAAAATACATAACACTTCAAAAATTTATTGTAATTTATTTCATTTTGAAATTATTTTATATAATGCTTTAATATCCTAAATATGTGAAGATTTACCCTGACCTATCCTATTATCATTTTTAATAGCTCAACTTTATTGTTATTATTTGATTTTTTCCTCTCCTATAACATGGTATATAGGTTCCTAAAAAACACTGTGTTGTATGAAACTGTATTATATGAGACCTGGAGCTAATACAAAAAGGAGATTTACATTCCAAAACCAATTAAAAACAAATAACTTTTATAATTCCACATAAGAAACTTAATTTTTATTAAGAATATTAATAACACAAAACATAAAGAAATAATATGAATCGTATATATAGCACTAACAGCAGTTGAGATAAGAAAACGTAATTTTAATCATTTAACATAACATAACAAATGTTTTCGGCCTTTTAAGACATCATCAGGTTATATAAAACGTACAAACAGGAAAATGATTCTAGAACAGATACGTTCATTTATAGAACGCTAGTTGTTCAAACAATAGAATGATCGGTAGAGGCAATTTTAAAAATATTTCACTAGAGTATATATAGAATAAACAGAGATGACAACAAAATACATAATTAACATGTAACGATAAACGGGTAAATAGACATAAATAGTTCAAAGGTCCAAAAAAAGGTTTTGGCCTTATCGGCTATGTTACTCTAGTGTTAAAATGCTAATTAACTTGCGCAGTGGTTCTCAACCACTGTGCCGCGGCACACTAGTGTGCCGCCAAACCTTTGACGGTGTGCCGCGAAAAATTAAGAATGAATTGTATGTATGTATAAAAATTGTATGTATTTATCATATATGTTAATAGTGAAACGTGGTTGGTTGGATATCCCTTTTGCAGTCCTACCGATTACTATAAACAGGGTATCTTTAGAAAAATCTAACCCTCGAATTTCTGCGATAGCCAAAATTTTTTGTCGTTATTGATAATTTAAAAATTAAAGAAAAAAATCCCGTATACGAGTATCTCTGTAATCTGAATGTAATAAGAATAAATACAATAATCTGTTAATGAAAATTCGTTGTTAAATCTAAATTATTATTTAAAATATTTAGGTGTACCGCCAAATTTTAAAATATTAAAATGTGTTCCGCAACAGAAAAAGGTTGAGAACCACTGTGTTAAATGATTAAAATTACGTTTTCTTATCTCAATTGCTGTTAGTGCTATATATAGGATTCATATTATGATAAGAGTTCAAGCAGTTTCTTAGTCAGATAACATCAAATAACATAAAGAAAGAAAAGAATATACAGTGGTGCCTCGTAATTTGCCGTCCCGCAATTCGACATTTGAGTTTCATGGGTTTGCACATGCACGTGCATGGAATTGTGTGATGTCATTTGCTATTTGTCGGTTCTTTTTGGGTTACTTTGGTGTTTGCCCATGTTGTTTGTGTTAATTTTCAATTCTACATTTTTCAGAAAGTAAAAAATTTGTAATTATTATTATTTTTTTGAATGAGATGTAAGGATAGGTTCAAAGAAAATTGACCAGAGGAATAATTCCGAAAAGAAGAACACTCGATTGAACAAAGATACAAAGAAAAAAATTGTAGATAAAATGCAGAAAGATAGAACAATTAAAATGTAACTTGAGTATGGCGTTCCTAGGACAATTGTGGCCACGTTTTGCAACAGAGAAAGAAGATTATGGGTGCTAGGGTGTCTGTTGGAAAACTTCATTCCAATATCCAAGAGCTAATAAATTGTGTGTTGTGTATAAAATAATGTATTTTGTAATTTATTGTATTATACAATAGTAAAACACATATAATAAAGTAAATAATATAGTGTATCTCTCTCATCTCACCCGTTAGGGGAGTGGGATGGGGAGCGATAACAAATTAATCTATTTTAAATAGTCTTATATGGAAAATATTGTCCCGCAATATGACAGTTTCTCAATTCGACATTACTTCGGTAACAGATTAGTGTCGAATTGCAAGGCACCACTGTATATGTAAGACCCTAAAAATCAATATATATAAAACAAAAGGAAAGAAAAATTATACAGCTTATATAACATTCATTTAATAATTATATCTTCTTTATTACTGTTTCATTAGAAAAAGAACGTTTTTTTCTTTAACAATATCAATTTCACTCTCTGAACTTTTTTATGCATTTAAAGCTTGTGTATCTTCTGGTCTGTTTACAAAATTTATAATCTAGTCTACTATAAACCACTAGAAAATAATCATTCCTTAATATATACTCAAAAAAATTTATGAATAAAAAGTTTTTCCTCTTTTTCACATTCCACTATTAAAGAATAAAAACTTATGTTTTATCCATGAACTGATTGTTTGGAACACAAAATACTCAATGGTTGACAATTAACTCAATTTCAAAATTAATTCGATTAATTCAGTTTCAAATTGAAAATAGACTGCATGTCGTCCCTCCCATGGCAAACTAGCAAAATTGCATTTATGACTAATTTTAGCCAAATATTTTCCAATGATTGCAATTTGTGTGTGTATTGTGTGTCCATAGTGTGGATTTACAAAAATTAACGAAAATGTTTTTGTGTTGTAGGAGAGTAAATGTAATTTTCTAAATGTGTTATATAAAAACATGTTGTAGAAGTACTGTGTTATATGAAGGTTTCCACAATTTTCAAATTGTGTTAGAGTGAAACTGTGTTGTAGGAATTAATGTTATAGGAGAGATCCCTGTATTATATTTAGTTTAAGGGTTAACTTTCATTTCACATCCTCTGTCTAGGAAGTTTGAAAATATAATTTATAGAACAGAAGTTCAATCTTTCCAACAAATACCCTTGTGATGTGACATCATCCATTTTAAATTAATATCACTGATCTTATTTGAGAATTGAAAAATGACCTCTTATTGATGATTTATAATCAGTAAATAAGTATTGTTAATTATAAAGATGATGACAGGACTTGTTTTGTTTTATCTGTAAACCAGAAATGGAAGTTGTTTCAAGATTGTACCTAAATGAACTGAGCATAAGATTTGTAAATAACACATATTCACACAAAATGTGAAGAGGAGTTTCATTTCCATGCTGCTTCTACAATTGGAACTATTAGCAATCCCAATTAAGAAGAGAAGATGCCTTCTAAGATGGCAGTGACCTGTGAGGAGTCCTATAGTAATCTTATTTTTATGCAGTGCAAGTTGCAAAGTCACTATATTAAAAAATATCAAAAATCAAATACAGGAATACCTCGATTATCGTGGTTTCAATTATTGCGATTCTCAATTTATTGCGGTTTATAATTTAATACTAAAATTTGAATTATTGCATTCCAAATTCGAATTACTGCGGCCACGAGATGTAGCCCACTACATATGCAACCAGAATTACATTTAGTTCAAGTTGCCACACTCCTGATAGTGCTTCATTTTTATC
Source organism: Olivierus martensii (assembly GCA_000484575.1). Classification (NCBI taxonomy): domain Eukaryota; kingdom Metazoa; phylum Arthropoda; class Arachnida; order Scorpiones; family Buthidae; genus Olivierus; species Olivierus martensii. Next base: position 15,948 of record AYEL01059151.1, on the reverse strand, counting down.
CAATCATGCCTGCTCACCATTCACCAGTAACTATCTACCTCTACTTGAAGTACATATGGATATTTATTTCTCTTCTTATTTACCCCTACAGTGAATGCTAAAAGAAACAAGAATGATATCAAGGCTACAACTATCAAGAAGAAACATAGAGTGATCAACTTAGAAGATTAGCACATTCAACATATTTCTTTTTTACCTCATATATAAAATTTAATTAATATATTTAAAAAATCCTTGGCAATGATCGCCTATTTTACATGTATTATTTATCCCGATTATCGCGGATTTGATTATTGCGGTATTTTTTCTGGCAACATTAACTACGATAATCAAGGTATTCCTGTATTCACAAATAATAAAGCCTTAAATATTACTTAATTCTAATACTTCCACCTCCAATACAAACTTAAGCCATTATCGATCTTTACAAGAAAGTTACTTAATCAGTTCTACTGCCTTATGAAACACCTTGCTCTGTCAGTTGATGCATATGTTTTTACACAAGTGACTTACAATCCCGAGCTTGTCCCATTTACATAATATCATGCAACAAGTTAAAACTTCTTAATTTACAGAGCAATCAATTCATGTCATCCCCTTTACAAATTACTTATGTACCGAATAAAACATCGATAAGAGATCATTCTTATATTCTCACATCAGATTAGTGGTAAATTATTTAGACTAGATGAGGTCAAGAGCTGAGAAAGTAAGTTCAGAAGATGGATTTCCGATCCGTAACTCATAAGTGCTAACTGATGACACAGAAAATGTGGAAAGTCAGTTAACTCTTAAACTAAAATATAATATGTAAAATAATAATGAAAATAATAAAAAACATAATAAAATAATAATAGGATAGGTCACAGTTAACTTCTTCACAAAGCTACTCTTAAGTTCTTTGTTCAAAAGGGCCTAAAATGAGAGCTTTTGTTTGTCTTAGCTCAAGAGTAGACCTCCAGTGAATGAGATGCTGAGCTGTCAACCAGTCCCTGACGACCTGCCCAAATTCATCAAATCTGATGCCCAGGACAGGCTCAGGTCCAATAAAGGGACGAGAAACACCTTCCTTGGCCAGCCCATCAGCAACCTCATTGCTCTCAATCCCTTTATGCCCTGCCACCCAAACAAGTTGCACCCTGTTCCTGATAGCCAGTTCCTCAATGAGAAGATGACAATCCCATACAAGCTTAGATATAAAGCCGGAACAATCAAGTGCTTTAAGAGCAGATAAGATATAAATGTATTTATTAACATAATTCCTATCAAGGTTAATTTTAACACATGCTGAAATATCAAATATTTCTGCCTGAAAAACAATTTCTAGAACCATCCGTGTACCAGATCAAACCACTCTGAACCCAAATCACCTCTCCAGCCCTCCAAACTGGGGAAAACAACAGTGAAGGGCCAGAAGAAGTTAAATCTATGCACCATGTGATCATTAACCATCTCGAGAATGTAACTATATAACCTGTCCCATTCAAAATATGAATCGGATAGGTTACACAGGGTCCAAGAAATTCCTCTCCCACAAGAATGGAGCCTATAATAACCCTCAGGGCATTTGCCTCAACAAACAAATGCAAACAAGGATTGCTCAAGAGCAGCAGTAGGAGCAGTCCTCATAGCCCCAGTGATGCTCAGACAGGCCAATCTTTGAATCTTTTCAAGTTCAGTCCTGCAAGTCTAAAGTAAAACTCTTCACCATCAAATTATGACAGCATAGGTAATAATGAGTCTCACAACGATGGTATAAGCTCTAGTTTAAGTCATCAAGTCTTACCTAAAATGCTCCAACAAGCTCACAGGGCTTTACAGGCCTTTCCAACAACAAACTCCATATGAGTCTTTCAAGTCAATCCCTTGTCTAACATAACACCAAGGCAGGGCCATGCAGTAGATTTTCTCAATTTGAGGCAAGTCTTCGAAATGCCGCCCCTTAAATGTTTTTTTTCTTTTCTTTCTATATTCTCGAGATAAAGACTCTATACTCAGTGCTCGGGAATACCTGTTTAATCAACATAATTATAGTATTTAAGTGTGAAAACGTAAATTTTGTATGCTATCGCCCTATTTCTGCCCCCTTTTTGCCTAACATTTCATCCCACATTCACAATCTGTTTGTTTTTACCATTTCCCTGACACTCGGGGAACGGTAACAATTTACACTTGTTTTTTACAGATGTCCCATTCTCTGTTAGATTCTCTGCTAACACTCACTTTCTCTTTGCAACCCCATTCTCTGTTAGATTCTCTGCTAACGCTCACTTTCTCTGTGCAGCTGAAGAGGGGCAGTCCATCCCGAAAGCGCTCCTGCATCTTTAGTTTTATTTTAAGGTCCTCTTAGCTAGTTCAGATTTTGTTTTATTTTGATTTACTAATTTAAATACAATACAGCCACTTGCCACATCTCGAGATAAACTAACATTAAAATCAAATATTATCAATAATTGTAAGCTCAAAGCAGAACTATCAACATAGATCAATATATAAAAGCATTGCATAAAGATTTTTATTATTAAATGGTTTAAATTGTATTTTGATTTCAATGCTTATGCAGCCCCCTTATGGTGCCACTTGAGGCGGCCACCTCTCTGCCTCATAGCACAGCACTGTCCTGCACCAAGGTATTTGACCTAGGTAGAAAACTGCAACCTTTTACGGAAGAATGACTGATCAATCAGTCCTGCCAATTGTCTTCTTTGTGTAAAAGGTACAACAGTCTTAGTTAGATTAACAGATAATTCAACCCTATTACACTAATTAGAGACTGTATTGAGAGCTGTCTGAAGCACCTCAGATACAGTCCTGGGAAATTTTCTCACCACAATGATGGCTATGTCATCAGCATACCCATCATTGAAGAAACCTTTCCCATTAACTGTAGTTAATAATTCATTCATCACAAGACACCAAAGAAGGGGAGAAAGTACTCCCCCCTACATGCAATCAACTGTAGTTAATAATTCATTCACCACAAGACACCAAAGAAGGGGAGAAAGTACTCCCCCCTACAGGCAATCACTGTCTATGAGAATCTTATCTTCCTCATCATAGAGTGTGCTATAAACAACTCTATGCTTCAGTATGGAGCCAATCCAACAAACAAACTCCACGTCTGCTAGCAGCAAGGCTAATTTGCTCAAAAGAAGCTGAGTCAAAAGCCCCTTGGATATCAAGAAATGCTCCTTGTAACCAATAGCTCTCTCAAACAGTGACACAATCTCCAGCATTTTCAGTCAATTTGCCAGACTGATAGTCAACTTGACTGCAATAAAGAGGAGTCTTTAATAAAGCCCCATCTCTAACAAATCTATCCACCAGCCTTTCCATCGTCTTCAATAAGAATGATGTCAGACTGATTGGACAATAAGACTTAGCCTCGGTATAAGAACTATGCCAAGGCTTAGATATAAAGGAAACCATTATCTGCCTCCAGGACCATGCAATGTAGCCAAAAGCCAAACAAGCTCTACAGATATGGCATAAAGGAGAGGCCAGGATATCAATACCCTGTTGTAAAAACACTGGCAATATACCATCTGAGCCCACACTCTTGAAAGGCTTAAAAATACTTACAGCCCATCTAATATTTGACTGCTTGATCACCCTCCTAACAAGATCCCAATTCTCCCTCTTGGCGTGATAAAATAATTCAAAAAAAAAAAAAAACGAAGTCCGACTGCTCCTGCAAACAGAAGGAGCCCTCAATCAAAGTAGACTCAGGAAAGTGAACTCGAAAGAGTTCCTTTAAAGAGTCCTTGCAAATACTAGTCATCCTGCCATCTGGCAGCCTGATAGTACCAACCTTGCAATAATTCCCTCTGGACATTATCTTCACTAGTCTGGATACATCAGGTATATCTTCAATTCTCTGACAATATCTTTTCCAGGAAGACCTTTTAGTCTTTCTAATGGCTTTATAACAGGTGAGAGCACTTCTATATGTGTCCCAATCATCTGTCTTTTTAGCTTTATCAAAAAGCCTTCTTACTTTAATTCTAAGACTGCCCAGCTGTTCATTCCACCAAGGAATGAACAACTGGGCAGTCATAGACTTAAGAATGAACAGTTGGTCTTGATGAACAAGCAGTTCTGACTGAACAATTTTGATAATAAGTAAGAGAATTGCCTGTTGAATCTGGTCAACAGTCATCTCTAAATCCACCACCAAGCAAAACCTGCTCTGTATACCCCCAAGGATAAACTTAAGGTCTACCCTAAAGGAAGCCCAATTAGTCCTCCGAGGGTCTTTCTATGTTTCTTGATTAGGTACCATACCCTGTAAATTAAAGCAAATGTATCTGTGATCCAATGAAGATGGGTCACCAGACACATGCCAATTCTCAATTAGGTCAGAAATAGTTTGAGTCCCTAAAGTTAGGTCAATGACCTCCCTTCTGTTAACAACAACAAAAGCAGGTTCATTGCCCTTATTTAAGACAAAGAGATTAGTAATGATCAGAAACTCCAATAAATACTCCCTCCTTCAGTTGATATCTTTGCTACCCCACACCACATGGTGAGAATTAGCATCAATTCCAACCAACAAATCAAAATGATTCTTTTGACAGAACTCCATCAAAAGCACCAACTCCAGTGTTGGTGGTAGTTCATCCTTATCATAAGGGAAATATGCAGAGGAAACTATAAGTTCCCTTCTAGAACCACCCTCATCTAGCCTCACCCGAACAGTGGTAAGATCCCGAGAACAGAAATCACAAATGGGTAAACATTTATGTTATCCCATTTGGGCACTTTGTTTTAATAGGATAACATAAATGTTTCATCCATTTGGGATTATCCCTGTGTTTCTAACAAAAACACAGGTCCGAGGACCACTATCAGAAGTAAAAGTAAATAACTTACCTTCTTTACAGTTGAGTCCTCATATTTAGCCCTTATAGTGCCATGGCTCTTGAATAAAGAGCAAGGTCATAACAGCCCTCACACTCCCTCGTTGGCATCTCCACCTTGTTGTGGTGAGGGAGCTTGCTTGTTCCAAGGACCCTGAAAGCTATGCTGGCGGTAGCTTTGCTACTGGTAGGGTCTCCCATACCAGACAGGTCGAAGGTAAGGGGCCAGACTAAGAGAGCACTCTACCCAACTAAGGTAGGCATTGTGCTGAGAGTTGAGTGGCACTGGGGTAGTAAAAAGATGCAGTCTCTAACGATCCCTTCAAGACACCTGGCGAAACCCTGTCATATTTAGCCTTCCACCCACATTGATAACTGGGTGGTGACTCTTTTGTGTTTCCTCTAGTAAGTCCTTTTGTTATGGATTCCAATGAAACTAATAAAACTTTTTCTGAGGGGACTGCTTCTCCACCACGCCGCAGGGTTGGAGGTCCTGGCACTTCAACTGAGGGCGCTGGGGCTACTGGCATGCCCCAGGGTGGTGGGATGGTGAAACAGTCTCCTGGAGTTCTTACTGACTCCAGGAGTAAATCTGGTCTGCAAAAGGTGTGTTTGTCTGGAGCGGCTAGGCAAAAGTGGAGGAGGGCTAGGAGGGAAGTTGCTGGTACCAGTGGCTCTCAGCTACAGGGCAGCACTTCTCAACTAGCTTCTTTGTCTGATTCTCCTGTTGATACCTCTGATGTCGGCAAGAGGACCAGATCTGCATTTTTACCCCCTCTTTTGGAAAGGGGAGGCCTACTAAAAGGACTCAGAGCTCTCAGCTTGGGTCATATTCTGAAGTACTGACTTCTTTTTGGCTGGTCATCATCAAGGAGGGCAAGATGATAGCCGAAGAAGTTGATCTTCTTCTGGGGAAGATCCTGAGCATGGTAAATGGAATCCCTTTGGGGGAGCCTCTACTACTGCTCAAGGCCTATACCTTGGATAACAATGCACTCATTTATACTTGTATGAATGAATTCACCTGTCAGTGACTCACCCAACTTTTAGATGGGTGCACTCTTGAGCAGGGGACTTGCTTAAGGGTTAATCCTGCGAAGAACCTGCCCAAGCCTGTGAAGGTGGCTTATCACACCACGGATACCCATACACGGGATGCAAACCAATTTTTAGTTCGACTCCAAGCATTCAATCTGGGACTCAAGACTGAGAACTGGAGGGTTTTAGTTCGAAGTAAAGGTGCAAAAGGACAGCATTTTATCATGATGGTTGACCTTGCTTTGGCTAAGACCATCAAAGGGGCCAATTTTAAGGCTTTTCCTGGAGTCGATCAAGGAACCTTTAAGGTGCTCTTGGATCCTAATTCCAATTCTGGGAGACCAATAGCTTTGGTGATTGCCCCTGCAAAGGGGCATGAACTAGTCGGGCTTGCCGACAAGGATTGGTCTTCCAGGGGTAGCACTAGACCTTCCGATGCCCAGTCTACGGAAAAGGACATGGATCTTTGCCCACCTTAGGAACGTGTAGTGTCATGGGTCTGAGGGTGATCCAGATCAATCTCTAGCACTCCAGAGCTGCCTCTGCCCTTCTGGGTTGGCTGCTCGTGGGGAGCTGCTATGACCTTGTCTTATTCAAGAGCTATAAGGCACTATAAGGCCAAATACGGGGCTTCACTGTAAGGAGGGTAGCTTGTTTTCTTTTACTTCTTGTACTTCTGATAGTGGTCCTCGGACTTGTGTTTTTGTTAGATATAATATATGTGTTTTATCTGTCTGGGATTTCTGTTCTAGGGATATTACCACTGTTCAGGTGAAGTTTGATGAGATAGGTGTTAGTAGGGAATTTATTGTTTCCTCTACTTATTTCCCTTATGATAAAAATGAACTTCCACCGACACCTGAATTTGGGTTTTTGGTGGAATTTTATCAAAAAAATCATTTTGATTTGTTGGTTGATATTGATGCTAATTCTCATCATATGGTTTGGGGTAACAAAGACATCGTCTTGGCAATACGACGCGTTGTGATGCTTTGTGTACTCAATAGTGATTGGCTAGCTTTAAAGGATTATAATTCGAAAATGGTGCCATTTAGACTATATATTCATTAGACATTTTTGACTTGCTTTGAGGTCCCCTATCAGTACACAAAATTTTACAACAAAGTTTTTCTTCACCCTGTATATAAATACATATTTTGGAATGATGAATATTTACAAAAACTTTTTTGGTCTGCACAGTCTATCTATACAATCTGATGATGAAAATGGGAGAAAACAGGAGACAGACATATACACGTTACACATATTTCTTCAAAGCAAAAGTTGGCAAATGTTGGAAGTTACTAAGCCTGCATAATATGACACACGTATAGTTTTTTTCATTTAATAAATATTTTTATGTTAATACCTTGTCATTATTCTGTGGTCTCTAATACCTCTAAACTCTGAGCACAGTTACTCTTGCACTCCAATAAAACACTAGATTCTGAATTCATAAATATGGCTATCTGACAAATTAAAGTATTGAACTCAATCATGATCCCCACACTATGATTATTACCCTGTATTTTTGTATAGTAAAAATATAATGATGAAAACATATACACAGTGCTTGATTTATAGTGAGGTTTAGTTTGAATCCCAACAGTATAAATAAAAGTAGTCAAAATTAGAAATGTCAAAAATTTATGGATTGTCTACTCCCAAAATTTATTATTATATATCATTTTATTGTAATAAATTTAATAAACACAAGAATAAAAAACTAGATGCAAAAAATGTGCCTTCTCTATGTCAAAACCCTTATTCTTGGACTCATACAGATAGGAATTGCATTAATCAATCACAGAATTTACTGATTACATTAATGTCATAAGTACAAGTGATTCTAAGTTAAAAATTACTTATATATATTATTACAATAGCTTTATTATACATACGGTGACCATACATCACTGTACATATAATAAGATAATAAGACCATACATGATCATACATTTTATTTAAGATGACAGTCCTTTATTTCGTTGCTATGTCTTTTAGATTTATTTTCTTTTCTAAAATGGCCATTTTGTCTGTTATTTTGTGAATTGAAATAAGTTTAATACTGGCATGCAACAGATGGTCCATAAAAACATGACACTGTCATTTTCTGCGACAGTGTCATGTTTCTGTATTATGTCACCTGTGAAAAGATTGAGGAATGGCAACTCAGATGGGTTGGAATTTTATATATTTCACAGGGATAATTTTTATTTTATAACACATATCATTTAAAAACATTTTAAAAATTGTCGAATTTTGCTTCTGTCTCCCCAGATCTAATGCCCCATTGAATGAGTATTTTCATTAATGAATAATATGTGAATCACTGAGAAAATCCAATTAAAAGTCAAAACATTGGAACAATGCATTTATATCAAATACAACTTCGAAATGATGTGTATAGTTTTTTTATAAATTTTTAAAACACAAACTCAATTTATTAAAAAAAATTCATTCTTGCGAAAAATATCAAAATTAATTTTTTTTTAAAACTAATAATATGATTGTTTAAAACATTGTGTTGTTTATTATTGGTGTTGTTATATTTTATAATAAATGTTATAAGGCTTTTTAGTTTTAGTGAAACAAAAAAATGCAACCTCCTTTTTCTTATGAAACATTTTCTGATTTGTTCTTTATTTTCTCCAAAAAGATATGGTCACCATAATTATATGAGATATAGACTTTTATTATTATTTATAAAAATAGAAATTTTTCATATTTTATTATAAAAATTTTTATATCAATGATGTCTGAAATATTATAGTGAGGCATCTTGAATATAAGCCATACCAGATCATAATTTTACTAGACAACAGATTTTCTGAAAAACTTTTAATTATATATATCCAGAGTGAATTTTGTATATATATTCAGAGTTTCAACAAGCAAATCTTTTTCTATATCTATTAGACTGTATATTCAAAGTCACATGAATTTGATTTTTTGGAAAAAATAATGAAAACCTAAACATGGAAATTCTGAATAGATTATACTAACTATGTTATAGATTCTAAATTTTAATCATATTATCTTGTCTCTTATTTAAAATAAAATTACAGTATTTTTAAATTAAGGATTACTGTTTATTTTATTTTATTTATCATTTCTTACTTATGTTCATTAATTAAGCATTATATATCACTTATGCATTTTTTTATCATTTGCTGTTTCATTGCAGTTCATACATATTTATCTGTTATAGTTTAATAATGAATTTTAATAAAATTTTATATTTAAATTTTATATTTATCATTTTTTATTTCATAATTTTAATATATGATAAATTAATACAGAGGAACATTTAATTAGCCTAAGGAATTTAACATAAACTTTTTAGACCAAACTTCAAGGGAAATATCCACATCAAACCTAATACTGCCAAATTAATCCCTTGATATTTTTAAATGGAAATTTTAATAATTTGAAAGAATTTAAACTAATGTTAGTACCATCTCATAATTAATAAATATGCTAATAATTTAACTAAAGAGAGATGCCACTCTTTTGTTTAATCATTAGTATATTTATTAATTATGAGATAGCATTAATATTAGTTTAAATTCTTTAAAATTATTAAAATTTCCATTAAAAATATCAAGGGATTAATTTGGCAGTATTAGGTCTGATAAAGAATTCAATTATCAAAAAAAAAATAATGTATATTATTAAATGTGTAAGATCCTTAAATATACAAGATAGTATCAAAAAATATCTGAAATGGTCATACTATATAGCAGTGGTGGCCAACCCCATGCCCACGGGCGCAAGTGCGCCCGCAGTTGGTCTGTTATGCGCCCACGGCAAGATTTCCAAAAAATAATTTAAAAATATCATTTTTTAACTTTTCTTAATCATATGAAAATAATTTTAAAATAAGTAATAATAATTTTATTTCCATCTTTTTATTAGTTTGAGTTTACTGTAAATCTACTAAAATAGCGTTTCTATCTACTGAACCAGAATTGTAATTTACAAAATTATAAAAAATAATAAATAACTAAAAAAAATGTAGTCTAAATGTTTTTAATATGTCCAGATTTAGCATAAAAACCTTTGATCTATCGACAGCAATTGGCACGCTCTGAGGCTGTGCGGGAAGAGGCTCATGCGGACTCGGTTTGCGTCATTCGCATTCGTACTGAAATGTGTACATACAACAACGTCGCAACGGTATATTATGCTTGTAAATTGATAATACACATAATTCAGTCGTTAATATCTGTTGAATAGGTGTTTCCAATAATTCACAAATTTATTAAAGTTATTTTGGATAAAAATACTTATTTATAACGACAAAAAAGAATTCTACTTAACATGTCTGAAGCAGAATCAAGTAAACAGCCACATTTTTAACTTATATAGAAGTGAGGTGGCTTAGCAAAGGCAAAGTATTAGAACGTTTTCTTAATTTGATTGTTGAAATAAAAGCATTTCTTGAACAAAAAAAGGAAATTTATAGTACTCTTGAAAATCCTAACTGGCTAGGTGATTTAGCTTTTTTAGCTGATATTTCTCAGAAATTAAATCAGCTAAATCTTGAACTTCATGGTGAAAATAAAAATTTGGTAGATATGGTAAGTGCTATTAAAGCATTTAAAGGTAAATTAACCCTTTGGAGTTCACATTTTCAAAAAAAATCCTTGGCGCATTTTCCTCAAATGTCAAAAATATTTCTAGAAAATCAGATTCCCGAATATACGTTAATTATCTAACTAAATTAAGTAATGATTTTAATGAAAGATTTAGTCAATTTGACGATTTGAAACTGATTTTATTTTATTTTTTTAAAATCCTATGAATAACATTGACGTTACTACTTTAAGTGCAGAATTAAATAAATTTAATACAACAAATATAGAAAATTTAGAATTAGAAATTAAATGGAGAATTATTTAAAAATGCTTTACTTGCTGTTGCCGATTCTCTCTTTGATACTCTTTCCAATTATAAAGAAGTATTAAAAAATGATGTCGCTTTGAAAGCTATGAACATGGACAAGACATTTTGGAAATTTGTTGATTGATATAAATATCCAATGTTAAAAAATTGTGCATTGAAGCTAAAATCTTTTTTGGATTGACTTATCCAAGTGAAGCCACGTTTTCTTCAATGCAATTTATTAAAAATAAGTTTAGATCACGTCATATGAATGAAAATTTGAATGATTGCTTAAGAATAGCAGTATCAAATTACAGTCATGATTTTGAAAAATTGTGTGAAGACATACAGTATCAACCTTCTCATTAAAGAAGATAATAACTTTTTATATATTTTATATATGTGAAATTGTTATTTTTGTTACTTATTATTTACCATTTATGTACTATGAACTATAATGATTTTATTATATTATTGTAACGCTAATATATTTCTCTATTCTATCTGCTACCCACTTAAAAAAAAGGGTCATGCGCCCACCACGCTGTAAAAATTTTTTGTTGCGCACTTGCTTTCAAAAAGGTTGGCCACCGCTGCTGTATAGAAATAGAACACAGTACAGTGTTGTGCTGTGAGATGATTCTTCCTGGCAGCCTTGTCAGTCACCAAGAGTCATTGTGCTGAATAAATATGATTCTGCACTGCACTTCTTTGTTTAACACATATTGCATAATTTTCTTGATACAAAAAATGAATGAGAAAATCAAACAACATGCGTGCATCAAATTCTGTGTCAAAATTGATAAAAACATGTCAGAAACAAAGAAATTTCTTCAACAGATATTTGGTAACTGTCTTTTAGGAATAATACAAATCTGTAAGTGGCACAGATGTTTCAAATGAACCCAAGAAAGATTTGAATATAATGATTAGATGGGATACTTTTTGACAAGTGTAACTCACAAAAATGTTGAGAACATTTTTGCATATTAATTCATGAGGATCATTGACCAAGAATTTTGAATATTGCTGCAGGACCATGTAAGGCTTAAGCACTTAGAATTATGGACCACTGGGAAATGGATGATCCATTATGAAAATCCTGCAGTCTATATGTCTATTAAAGTGTGACAGTTTTTGATCCAAAACAACAGGATTGCAATTCTTCCCCACCACGCTGTAAAAATTTTTTGTTGCGCACTTGCTTTCAAAAAGGTTGGCCACCGCTGCTGTATAGAAATAGAACACAGTACAGTGTTGTGCTGTGAGATGATTCTTCCTGGCAGCCTTGTCAGTCACCAAGAGTCATTGTGCTGAATAAATATGATTCTGCACTGCACTTCTTTGTTTAACACATATTGCATAATTTTCTTGATACAAAAAATGAATGAGAAAATCAAACAACATGCGTGCATCAAATTCTGTGTCAAAATTGATAAAAACATGTCAGAAACAAAGAAATTTCTTCAACAGATATTTGGTAACTGTCTTTTAGGAATAATACAAATCTGTAAGTGGCACAGATGTTTCAAATGAACCCAAGAAAGATTTGAATATAATGATTAGATGGGATACTTTTTGACAAGTGTAACTCACAAAAATGTTGAGAACATTTTTGCATATTAATTCATGAGGATCATTGACCAAGAATTTTGAATATTGCTGCAGGACCATGTAAGGCTTAAGCATTTAGAATTATGGACCACTGGGAAATGGATGATCCATTATGAAAATCCTGCAGTCTACATGTCTATTAAAGTGTGACAGTTTTTGATCCAAAATAACAGGATTGCAATTCTTTACCCATGCTATTCTCCTAATTTGGCCATCTATGATGTTTTCATCTTCTCTAAAATGAAAACATAACTCAGAGTCGAAATTTCGCACAGTTGAAGAGATTCAGGAAAAGATAAAGATTGAGCATGAAGAAAGACTTCCAGATGATGATCCAACAATGGCAGAATCACTGGGAGCATTGCCTCAACTTCCAAGGGAACTACTTTGAGAGGGAGACTAAAATCTCAGATTAAGTCTGTTACTTTTTATAGAGTTAGTTCAGATATTTTTTGATACCATCCCATATTTTTAAGATTCTTTTTTGAACATTTTTTTCTTTCTACAAGGAGTGTGTTTTGAGCCACTTCAGGAGAAATTTATTTTCATATAAACTTTCTTTATATAATATCATTGTAGATTGTAGAAAAGGAGGGGCTTTCCATAGCCCTAGCACTGTGATCACCAATGGTCTATTGTGCATTCTTACAGGATCATCCCATAAGAAGTTCTGTCTTAATCACGAAAGGCAATATCATCTTCAATGGGACTGTAAAAAGATCTTCTAGTGCAGAAAAATGCAACCCAAGAAGATCATGCTTTAGCCTTGAAAGGACCACATGTTCACATAAAATGTGAAGAGGACTTTCATCTCCTTTCTGACATCATCTACTATCAGCATCCAGTTGAGACTATCAGTAATCCCAATTAAGTGAAGATGCCTTCTAAGATGACAATGCTCTGTGAGGAGCCTTGTCATAATCCTAACATCATTTTTATGCAGTGCAACCAACTCTGTACAGAAGGACCTAAAATGAGAGTTTTTTGCTTGCCTTACCCAGGAATAGACCTCCAGTATGTGAGGTGCTGAGCTGCCAACCAGTCCTGACAACCTGCCCAAACGCATCAAATCTGATGCCCAGAGCAGGTTCACTGTCAAATAAACAGACAAGAAGCCCCTTCCTTGGCCAGCTGTCAGCAACCTCATTGCTCTCAATCCTTTTGTGTCCTGGAACCCAAACAAATTGTACCCTGTTCCTTGTAGCCAGTTCCTCAATGAGAAGATGACAATCCCATACAAGCTTAGAAGTAAAGTGGGAGCTATCAAATGCTTTTAATGCAGCTTGACTGTCAGATAAGATATAAATGTGTTTATTAACATATCCCTTATCAGGATTGATTTTAACATATGCCAAAATAGCATAAATTTCTGCCTGACTTCTCATTCCCTCACAGTAAATCCCTGCACCAACACCAGTAGTAGTTTTAGAGCCATCTGAAAATCAAATCAAACCACCGTTGATACTGTGCCCAAATCCATCCCCCAGTCCTCCAGGCTGGGAAAAACAACAATGAAGGTCATGAATAAGCTAAATCTAGGCATCATATAATCCTTTATCATCTGAAGAATGTGACTGTGTGACTTGTCCCATTCAAAAGATGAATGCTTACTTTACAAATCCAAGAAATTCTTTTCCCACAAAAATAGATCTTATACTAACCCTCTCAGGTACTAGTCTCAATACACAAAGCAAAGGAGGAATGCACAAGAGGACTTCAACTGCAGCAGTAGGGGGAATCCTCATAGCTCCTGTGATGCTAAAACAGGCTAACCTTTGAAACTTTTCAAGTTCAGTCCTGCAAGTCTTAAGCAAACCTCTTCGCCATCAAATAATTCAGCATAGTAATAATGGGTTTCATAACCATGCTGTACATCCAGTATAGCAATTCAGGTTTAAATCTCATGTCTTACCCAAAAAGCCTTTACAAGCCAATAAGGCTCTACAGGTTTTCCCAACAATAAAATCTGTATGTAGTGTCCAAGTTAATCCCTTGTTTAACATAACACCATGGTATTTGACTTGAGGAGAAAATTGTAACCTTATGTCAAAGAGTAAATAAGTCCCATCAACTGTCTTCTTCATATAAAAGGTATAATTACAGTCTTTGCTGGATTAACAGTCAATTCAATCTTATCACACCATTTGGAAACTGTATTGAGAACTGTCTGAAGCATCTCAAATACAGTCCTGGAAAACTTTCCCACCACAATGATGGCTATGTCATTAGCAAACCAACAATGACGAAACATCTCCCACTGAGTGTAGTTAAGAAATTATTCACCACAAGGCACCAAAGAAGAGGAGAAAGTATTCCCCCTTGTGGACAACCCATCTGTGAGTATCCTAACTTCCTCATTAGAGAGTGTACTATTGAGAGGTTTGCGCCACCCTCCACTTTCTCTCTTTGATTCTGACCCCTCACCCCCTCATCCAATTGGTCTTTTGGTGTGGTCTAGTAATATTTCCAATTTAAATTCTGTTTGGACTACCCAGTCCAAAAACAGGTATACATCTTCAAGGACGGACTCTATAAGACTTCCAAAAAATTTTAACAGAATTACTTACAATTGAAAAATGTAACATACAAAATGTAATAAGTTCCCCTTAACAGCACTATGTCCTACAAACAAAAAGGCATCCAACATAAAGGCATCCATCACAGAATCATTCCAATAATTTCCACAATGTTTCAACATATCACCATGACAGTCCACGCAACACAACACGGGGGAACTCTGACACCCTCTAGTAATAATATTTTTATAATAAAAAAATTTACATAATTATCATATACAAACAAAATAATTATTACAATTTCACTTAAACCTTTTTTCTTATAACTGTCAATCCAACAATAATTAATAGAGAAATTAATTAAACAGTTACAATATGAAATATTAATATTATGATGTTTCCCAAGATGATTCCACTTTCATTGCCGACTCTCCCCTTCATCATGACGGCCGGTCTCCATCCTCACTCCACCAGCACCGGTAATTATTACCTTACTTTCCATATTTTCTTTAAAGTTTATAAAATTATACCAAAACAAAAACAGAGCATCATATCGGTTCCTCACACTGTAAATAACTTTATTTTTCAGCATGGAACCAATCCAACAAATAATTATTGAACAGATTTTTTACCTACTTGCAGCAAGGCCAATTTGCTCAAAAGAAGTTGAGTTAAATGCCCTTTGGATATCAAGAAGTGCTTCTAAGGCAATTTCTTTGTATCAGTTGCTCTCTCAATGAGTGACATAATCTCATAGAGTGCATTTTCAGTCATTTTGCCAGTTGATAGGAAAATTGACTGCAATGAAGAGTGCAAAGTCGCGAATTAGAACGAATGTCAATTATTCCAATTATAAGCTAAACCTAACGGCTAGCGACTCTGCAAATTCCAGAGTTCGGCCTGAGCTCAGGTCTTTTTCTAAGTTCTAACTTAATACTAAGTAATTATAAAACAATCTAACAACAACGTAACGTCTAACTGACGAAACGAAACTAAATATCGGAACTTACACTGAAAGTACCGATTAAGTGTTA
>AYEL01059148.1:0-23438 GCA_000484575.1 Olivierus martensii | reverse complement strand
TTTTGATATTTGAATTGGATTAAACAAGTTTTGTTGGATACTTGTTTGTTGCTTTATTATAGTTTCAATAAAGCATTTGCTAATACTTTTGTAAGTGTTTTGAGTCTAATAAATTTATAGTTTTATTATTATTTAACTTGTTTGGAAATTTATTCAATTTCTTAGTGTAAGTTCTACCATCGTTTTTGTTCGTTTTACTGCTAACACTTAATCGGTACTTTTAGTTTAAGTTTCGATTTTCGTTTTCGTTTCGTCGATTAGACGTTACGTTATTGTTAGATTGTTTTGTAGTTAATTATATTTAAGTTAGAACTTAGAAAAAGACCTGAGCTCAGGCCGAACTCTGGATTGCAGAGTCGCTAGCCGTTAGGAATAAGTAGTTATAATTAATAGAATTGCATTCGTTCGAATCAGCGACTTTGAACATATATACATACATACAGTATATATCTTTTAATATATATATGTATCTATAATTATACAGCATCTGTGACTGTATAGTATGGACTGCTGGGTGTCCCATATTGTCTGTTACATATCATTTACACAATGACAAATTTCTTTCAATGTTACTTGGGGAAGCCTGTCCACCACTTGTGCTTCAAACTTTGTTAAATATTAACTCTAAATATTGATAAGCATTTCTACATCTTTTTTTTTATTAATTAGCGGGCAGATTTACATTTTTTTTAAATGTGCCATTTTTCTTTTAATGAAATCAGAATCTGTGGATCAGACTTGAGACAATTCTTGCATTCTTCCAATCTACATTAACATGTTTGTGTAAAGCAGGGCTGTCCAACCTACGGCCCAACATAAAATAGTAAACTCCCTTAAAATTTGATATTTTATGTACTTAATGAGGTTAATGAAGTTTTTATTATTCAAAACCTATCTACATTTCTTATTTCCATTTTCTAAAATATTTCTTATTTCAACTGATAAAACTTCTTGACCTGTTCAATGATTTTAAAAAATTTCTGAATGAAACGAAGTCAAAGATCATTATACTATGATATTTTTGCTTATTAGTCATGGTGATATCATATATTATACATTATTTATTAACTTTTTTGCTTAACAACTATTGTCAGAATTAGTATATTTTATGTGCAGCACAAGACAATTTTTTTTTTTCAATTGTGGCCCAAGGAAGCCAAAAGACTGGACATCCCTGGTATAAACCAAATCCAGATAAGATAGTATTTTTTTTGCCTCATTTGGCATCCTGTATGTGTTCTTTGATCCTATCTTGTGGCTTCTGTCTAGTGATACCTATGCAATATTGGGTATTATCAGTCACTGTATGGATGAGTATTTTATACATATCAGCTGTGACGTTTTGTTTCCATTTTTCTTTCTCATTTTTTATGTAAGAAATTATTGTCAAGCCTCTTTTTTTTAGTAATTGGATTTCGGTGGATTTTTCTATTAACTTTTTATATTCAGCAATGGCAGGATGTGATTTAATTGCTATTTTTCATACAATTGTTTCTGTAATTTCATTGTTTTTCATGCTAAATTGTTTCTTTTTTGAATTGCACACAATTTAAAAAATTAATAGAAAAATCTGCCAAAATCCAGACAGTAGAAATAAGGCTTGACAGTGTTTTTGCACACAAGAAATAAAAAGAAAAATGAAAACAAAATGACACAGGGGTATGCATAAATACTCATCCATACAGCAACCAATAATACCCAATATTACATAAGGATCATTAGATAGTGATTATAAGATAGGATCATGATGCCAAATAAATCAAAAAAAGCACTGCCTTATTTGAATTTGCTTTATGCAAAAACATTAGTATGAATTGGAAGAATGCAAGTATTATATCCCAAGTATAACCTGCAAATCCCATTTTGTAAAAGAAAAATGGCACATTTTTAAAGAAAACTTAATCAAGTAATTAATAAAAAAGACATAGAAATGCTTAATGAAACTTGGAGTGGTAAGCTACACATACTGGGCAACCCCTCTCTCCAAGTGACATCAGAGGAAAAATATATCACCAAATAAATGATATGTAGCAGATGAGCAATTCTGCAGTGCCTGTTTAGGACAGCTAGCCAGGGGCAGCTGTCCTGAACAGGCACTGCAGAACTGCAGCACACTCAATTTTTCTCGATATATAAATATATTTATTAAATTATTTATATTTGCTTGTAATATTTAATTTAATCATTAACAATCCTATACAATTCTCTTATTTTGTATAAAAAATAATAAAAATCTATCATGTAGCATTTAGGAGAGCGAAAGACACTGGGCTAAAATATTGCTGCTCATACAAGCATACACACATCATAGTGATATGCGTGGATGTGAGCTATTAGCGTAATGTGGCAATGTCCGTTGCACAGATGTTGCTTATCATGTTTACTCACGTCTCTTTAAATATTTGAATATTACTATTACAGACATAACATTTTGAATTATACTAAACTGTATAATTTTATTGATAATAAATAATAATTTTTCATTTGTTTTAGCATACACACATCATAGTGATATGCGTGGATGTGAGCTATTAGCGTAATGTGGCAATGTCTGTTGCACAGTTCCACTATTGTTTTATGCAGGTTGAGGCAGCAGAAGTGTGTTGGTACTGCTTATCATGTTTACTCACGTCTCTTTAAATATTTGAATATTACTATTACAGACATAACATTTTGAATTATACTAAACTGTATAATTTTATTGATAATAAATAATAATTTTTCATTTGTTTTATTTTTTTTAATTTTTACCATAATTTTGCTATTTTATCCAAATACATATATACTGTAATTATAATGCGTATGCATATTTTGAAGTTGCAGCACCCCCACAATTTCAAGTCATGAGCTGCCACTGCAGCTAGCAGTCCATACTATATGGTTACAGACATTATATGCCTGACTATATATATTATAGTGTAGTTTTAGTATAATACAGTTATATTTAATCATTTTATTATGCATAAAAACTGAAGATGGGTTCATATCCCAAAAGTGCTTTTTAAATTCAATATTCTGTAGCCAATATAAACTATTTTTGTATGTGTTTCCTATTCATGCATAATCATATGTTCATAGAGCAAATCTAAATCTTTAATAAGCAAATCTTGCAATATGAAAGATTTATTTATTGAAAAATTATATTTACTCTATGGACATGAATTTTTTTATAAATTGTGTGTATAAACCCCTTCTTATCCATTAAAATCAAGGTTCACAAAACAAATATATATAATAAAAACAGCTTAAAAATAAACCAAAAATCAAACTTTTATTACAAACAAAGTATTGATACTGTCATACATGTAAGCCCATCCTCAGTGCAAAACATTTAAAATTAGAACATAAGAACATCATTTCAAACATTGCAATAGAGTATATTTAAGTGGCAGAACAGAACACTTTTAAATTTAAAATCATAAAAATATCCTAATACTTAAAGCTATATATAATTAGAAATAAATATGAAAAATTATGCAAAACATATGAAAACGTTAATATACAGGAATACCTCGATTATCGCGATTTTTGATTTATCGCAGTTTATAATTTGGTACCAAAATTCCAATTATTGCGATCCAAATTCAAATTATTGTGGCCTCGAGATGTAGCCCATTACATACGTAACCAGAATTACATTTACTCTCCAGATAGCTCTCTTAAGCACTTCATTTTTATCGGACGGCACCTACTCACTGCTCACCAGTAACTGTCTGCCTTTGCCTGAAGTACATGTGAACAAGACCAGCTTAAACCTGGTAAGCAAACGATGCACCGTATCCTTAGGGAGAAAGGTACCAAATTTATAATTTTCTCAATATTATAAGGGTGCTGAGTAGATGTAACAAGGAAGCTGCATTGGGGTGCTGGGACCTCTAGAGCAGGTACTGCATGTGGATATTTATTTTTCTTCTTATTTACCCCTACAATGAATGTTAAAAGAAACAAGGATGATATCAAGTCTACATCTATCAAGAAGAAACATAGTGATCAGCTTAGATGATTAGCATGCGTTTTAACAATTCTTTTTACCTCATACATAAAATTTAATCAATAGATTTGAAAAATCCTTGGCAATGATCAACCATTTTATATGCATTATTTATCCCGATTATCGCGGATTCGATTATTGCAGTATTTTTCGTGGCAACAATAACTGAGATAATCGAGGTAGTCCTGTAATTAAACATACAACAAAAACAAGTGGTTAACCATATTTCTCTTTAATTTGGCCAATGAAATATTCCCATGCTGAAGAAAGGTTATACATATCCTTTAAATTAATAACATTTTTGTTATAAAGGTTTTCTTGGTATATGTGCCATTTTTGTATATAAATCCTTATTTGATGAATTCTTTAGTGTAATGGAGTTATCCCAATCATCATCAATATTTCTTTCAAGGGTAATGCTACATAGGGCAGGATTATTTTTGCCTGTTATTATATCATGCTTGTACTTTAACACTTTTTAAGGCAAAAAAGAACAAAGATCATTGCCTTAAAATTTTTAATCAATTAATTTAATTTTTGCTTGTAACGTAATAGTGAAATGCCATTAAGAAAGGCAATGTTAAACAAGGAACTACTGTACTATTAAAAAAAAAAACAATCACCTGTTCCTCTTGCTTTCAAAATACAAAATTAGTTACTATAAACTAACTTTTAAAAACTACTTAATCGTATCAAAACTTAGTTCACTGGATTAAAGCAATAAATGCAGTCAGAAACTGATAAAACATTCTTTTTTACAAAATTAGTTATTAGAGAAAAACAGAATATCAAATAGAAGATAATTTTTATCATCAATTTATGCAATTGGATTTTTGATCGATATACAGAGTGGCCATAATTAATGAGGAGCTGTTTAGAGCCTGATAACAGAGAAGCTATTGGGCTAAACTCAGCTAAATTTGCTGTACATACTTTCCAGGCTATGGGAATTTAATTTCAATAAAAAAAATAAATAGTTCCACAATGTGCTACTAGGAGGAAATGTCACTGTACATGGAGTTAAGATGTAATAAAGAAAACAAAAGGTCACAGTTGTCAATAATTTTTATTCTGATTCAATTAAAAATACAGTTCAATATGTTGCCCTTGCACATTTTTCAAAAACTGCATTCTGTGAACCTTATTTTTCACTGCAAACGCAACAAATCTTCACAGATTTGTCTTATGTAAAGAATTATTCAGTCCATCAAAGTGGCTAAATTGTTGACCTGTCCTTGATAAACAAAGTTTTTTAAATATTCCCCATAAGCAAAAGTCACAAGGAATGAGATCAGGCAAACAGGCTGGCCACTTCATGGGGAATGCTCGACTAATTATTCAGTCTTTGATGTCGTGAGACTTTTTGAACTGTCAATCCTATGTGAGGATGTGCTCCATCCTGCATAAACATGGTTGTGTCAAGACATCCATGTTTTGCTCCATGCTTAAAGTGACCATGCAAAGTTGCCGATTCAAACGTACAATAATTAACACTAAATTAAATATTACCTAACGGCTAGCGACTCTGCAATCCAGAGTTCGGCCTGAGCTCAGATCCTTTTCTAAACTCTAACTTAATTCTACTTAACGTCAAAACAATCTAACAACACCTCACGTTAACCAGCAAAAACAAAACCGGAAACAGGAACCTACAACTAGAAGTAACGAACGAGTGTTAGATCGAAAACAACAAACGATGTTAGAAACTTATACTAATAATTTGAATAAATTCTCAATACTGTTAAATAACAAAAATATAAATTTATTAGACTCCAAAATACTTACAAAAGTGTTAACAAAGCTTTATTTAAACACAATTCAAATAATCAATGAAATTTATTTAATCAAACTCAAAAAGCCAAAAATCTGATTATTCACAATAATATATCCTTAAATACTAATTAATCCTACTACCTCCACCACCAATACAAACTTTAAGCCTTGGTCGATCTTTACAAGAAATCTGAATGTTACTATTCCAATTCTAGCTCAATACAACACCTCTCTGTGTCGTCGGACATGTACGATTTTATACTAAGTGATTACAGTCCCAAGCTTCTCTCATTTGCATAATTTCGCATCACAATATCAATTTTATTAACTTACAGAGTAATCAATTCATGTCATCCTCTTTACAATTTAATTATATACCGAACAAAACATCAATAAGAGATCATTCTTATATTCTCATATTGGATTAGTGGTAAAATTATGTAGATTAGATGACATCACTAACTGAGAAAGCTTGTTTGGAAGACCGATGTCCGTTCCGTAAACACGTGAATGCTAAATACCACAATGAAAACGTGGAAGTAAGTTAACTCTTGAACAAAAATATAATATGTTAAATAATATTGAATATAACAATAATAAAAAGAGCATAATAAAATAATAGACAGGATAGGTCAGAGTTAACCTCTTCACACTTTATGACAGAACCTAAAGGAAATGAAAATGTGGTTTCATAATCACTGAAAAGGTGATCACTAAACTAAACAAAAGAATCCTCCAAATGACATTAAAACAAACCTCAAGACAACTTTATTTATTGTTTATGCTCTTACATAAAATTCAAATGAACAAGAATTGGAAGATTTCTATAAAAACAACTGTCAAATGAGTACAAAATCATGACTTCCTTATGGTGATTTCAATACTAGAAATAATTCAATATTTATCCCAACAGAGTAGAAGAAGACATGCAATGGTCTACTAAGGTGATTGGTAAGCACATTTTTCATAAAACTACCAATCTGAATGGGCACTTCCTTTTATATATTTTTTGGCATGTACAACATGATTATCACTCAATCAAAATTCCCACAGAGAACAGGGAGAAAGTGAACTTGGCAACATCTTTCAGGAGTAAACATCCAACTTAACCATACATTAGTAAATAGTTGTGTTCCATTAAGACTAAAAAACACCACCACTGAAATAAATTCTAATCACTGGATTTGCTGTGACAACATACAGCTATCTCTAGAGTTGCAAACAAGACCAAAGAAAGAGGATAACAGTTGTAGATATTCTTCCACTTATAAAAAGAGAAAAAATGGCATAGCACTAGGTAGAAAACATCTTTTATTTCAGAAAAGAAACATTTTCAACTACTGTCAACTGGTCTACATCAGTTTAAGTTGAACATATTCAATTTTCATGTTCAATTTCATGTCATATCTGACATGAAATTGAAGAAAACATTACACAGAGAGCCGAGATGTTTCACCAGATTGTTTATTTACATGTTTGCCAAGAACTTTTAGTTAGAGACCTGAGTTAAATTACTATCCTACTGAGATGGGAAAATTGTTCATATTGCAATAAAAACAAAATGATGTCACTTAATACATGTTAAGGATCACATATGAAATTACTCAAAAATACATGGGAATACCATATTAACCAAGTAATTAATGTGCATGTAATAGTAATAGTATAATTATGAAAATGTGCATGGATACATTAAAAATAAAACATTACAAATCAGATATAAATATAAATTAAGTAATATCATTTTATGTTTTTATTGCAACATGAACAATTTTCCCACCCTAACAGTGTAGTAATTTAACGCAGGTCTCGAACTAATGGTTCTTGGCAAACATCTTAATAAACTGGCTAAATCCTGAAATTGACAAACTCATAAAATAAGGAGCCAAATAGTTAGATAGCATCAGGCATAGCACAATTTCAAGCCCAGCATACCATTCTTAAATCAAGCAATAACCAGTCAGCTCATAAAGAAAAATTAACACACAAATAATATCTGATATGAAATTGAAGAGACTAAACAAACAGGGAACCTTAAGATAGTATTCCAAAAGATCAATCAATTATGCAACAAAAAGAAGACTATCATTACCTCTAGAATTACCAAATAGAATGATAAATCATTTAAAAATCTCTTTGAATTACTCCAACTGGCAACTTATTTCTAAAAACTACTCGGCATTCACCCACCTGAAGATCAACCCTCATGATCAATAAAAAAACAGCAAAAATACATTTGTCCATTAACAAAGAAAATTTTTCAAAAAAGAACTTGAACACAGCAACCACATTAAATAGACCAAGTTAAATAAAGCCTCTGAACCCAATCAGATTGTGAAGAGGTTAACTCTGACTTGTCCTGTTTTATTTTATTGTACTCTTTTATTATTTATCGTTATTTTCAGTATTATCTAACATATTATATTTTAATTTAAGAGTTGACTTACTTCCACATTCTCCATCTTGGTATTTAGCCATCACGTGTTACGAACGGACATCTGTCTTCCAGATGAGCTTTCCTGGCTAATGACATCATCTAAATCTAAATAAATTTTACCACTGAGCCGACATGAAAATATAAGAATGATCTCTTATTGATGTTTTGTTTGGAATATAATTAAATTGTAAAGAAGATGACATGAATTGATTATTCTGTAAGCTAATAAATTTGATATTGTTACACGAACTTACGCAAATGAGTGAAGTGTGGTATTGTAAGTCACTCGGTATAAGAACAGAAGCAACCAACCACACGGTGAGGTGTTGGTTCTAAATTGCAATTGGCTGAGTGACATTTGAATTCTTGTAAAGATCTTCGATTGCTTGAAGTTTCATATAGGTGGTGGAGGTATTAGAAGTAAAGTAGTATTTAAGGTTTATTTCTTATGAATAATTGGATTTTTGGATATTTGAATTTTGATTAAATAAGTTTTGTTGTTTATTTGATTGTTGCTTTATCATCGTTTAAATAAAGCTTTGTTTACACTTTTGTAAGTGTTTTTGGAGTCTAATAAATTTATATTTTTTATCATTAACTTGTTTTGAGAATTTATTCAATTTATTAGTATAAGTCTCTAACATCAAATGTTGTTTTCAATCTAACACTTAATCGATACTTCTAGTTGTAAGTTTCTGATTGTTTTGTTTTTGTCAGTTAAACGTCAAGTTTTGATTTAGATTGTTTTGGATTTAATTATATTTAATTTAGAACGTAGTAAAAGACCTGAGCTCAGGCCAAACTCTGGATTTGCAGAGTCATTAGAACCATTAGGTTTAGGTTATAATTATTATTACTGGTATTGTTAGAATTCGCGACTTTGCAAGATTACAGCTGAGTTCATCAAATATGGAGTGACAATCTCCAAATGTACCTTCTTAATATTTACAAAATACAAAACACTGGCACTGCACCTGTAGAATGACAAACAGCAACATCATTTTCATTTCTAAAAAGGATCCTGAACAAAAATGAACAAATATAGCAGCATCAAATAATCTCCACAACATTCAAATTTACAATAGAATGATACTAAATAGAATTTATTCTTATCTAACTCCAATTTTAAACCAAATCAAACTGGTTTCCTCAGAAGAAGAAGCATTGGAGAGCAGATTCACACAATCAGAATATTGATAGAAGGCCATTAAAATAAACAACTTCAATTAATAAAATTCATTGACTTCAGCAAGGCCTTGATTAAATCAATAGAACTAGCTTTTTGAAATCCTAAGGTACTATGACATTCCAGAGAAAATAATATCAACATTGAGAGCTCTATATCACAACTTCCAAGCTGAAGTCATTATAAATAGTTATAAAACAGAATTCTCCATATTACAACCACAGTACACTTCAGGGAAATGTATCCTATCTATTCATAATTACATTTGACTTTAAAATAGATAAATCCACATCTTGACACCATACTTTGCTCATAACTAGGCTCCATAGATCTACAGGAATTAGAATTTGCTGATAAGGTGATTCTTACTGACACCAATTTTTCTTCAGCCCAACAGCATATTAATGAACTTGTTTTATGTATCCTTAGAAGGACCATGGATAGACATAAAAATATCAGGTACTTTCTATTTTCTCAAAGGGAATTATAAAAGAGAAATTCCTTCAAACAAAAAAACTTCCAATTCCAATGTTGGTTCCCACATTAGAGATACAATAAAGGAAGCAAAATTCAAAACAAAAATAAATAGCATTGATCAGTAGAGAAAATTTTCTCTCCTAATCAGTGCTGTTTATTTTTGTTTTAATTTTACATTAGGAAGTAAAAATATGAAGAAGTAAAACTTAAAAGACAAAAGACTTTTTGCTCTCTTTGAATCACTGACTCTAACCTGGAAATCAAGCATCATCAATTTAGATACAAAACTTAAGACTATATAAGGCCATCAATGCTCAGTATTTTATATTCTTCCCAAACATGGAATATAATCACTAAAAATATCAAGTCATTAATAAACAATTTTGGAACCAAATGTTTAAGAAAACTAATAGGCTACAGCTAATAAAACAAAATTATAATAGGATTTTCCACCTAGCCAGACAACTTCCACTTTTTAGTCAGAGAATTTACACACAATTATCATGGCTTTGACATTAATTAAAAAATCTAGATTTATCTCATTTGGCAATACTTATTTTTTATGATCTACTTGAGAAGTAAAGAGGCAGGGGAAGACTTTGCAAACAGTTCCATCAATATATCACTAACAACATTTTCACTTCTAATCCATTCAACCTTCATGGCAGAAGATAGAGAATTGTGGAAAACAACAATTGCAAATATTGTAAATAGCCAAAATTAAATGATCTGTTTTTAAATAAAAAATGATGATGATTTATGCAATATCTAGTTATGTGGAAATTTCCAGAAAGATATCATTTCTGTGAATTCAAGGATTACTATATTTTTCACTAACATTTTTTCTGAGGATACCAGTATATTTTAAAATTTGGTATATCTTCATCCCAAAGAATGTCATATTTTAGAAAGTTTATTATATTTAAATTTTAATATTTTCCTATATCTATTGGCATAATCCCTAATAGGTAATAGTCAATAATTAGATAATTGTCTTACATAAATGGAAAAGAAAAGAAATGAAAAAGATGAAATGAATGATGAGAAAGAATGAATGAAATGAATGAATGAAAGGTAAAAAACAAAAATGCTATTGATTTTAAATGGAAATAGAACAAATTCTACATATCATCATCATAAATAGCTAGGTAACACTATATACTTTTAATTTAATATTATGAAGCATCAATTTATTAAAAGTGACTTACTTTTTCACAATGTTCCATGAATTCTGCAAGATTCAAGAGAGTTTGAGTAATTTCAGGAATATCTTGAGCTGTAAGTGCTTGTTCCAAACACTGTATTAATTCATCTTGTTGTTGGTCATTTAATTCAGTCCAACATGACAAAAATGCAGCATTAAAAAGATCTCTGCAAATATAATTAAAATAAATTTAGCTTCATGAAAATTTCCTATAGATGTGAAACTATGAATGCAATAATAAGTTATTTGTAATTCTGGAAATTATGTTTTTTAAATTTTGAATGTTTATTAGTTGTTTATCTGTTCCAAAAAACTTTATTAAATTGATTATCTGAGAATGATTAAATTATGATGCATTCTAAAATAGTTACATATTTAAATTTCTGCTATTTTGTTAGGAAGAAGAAACCAACATTTATAGAATGATATGATTTTAAATAATTATGGAATAAGATTATAAAGCAGGGATGAGGTTTTGCCCACCACAGGTCTGATATTGATAGGATTTTTATGACTTTTAATATAGCTGAATAATCTTGGAGCTATCAGATTATGTATCTGTACAGTGTAAATTTATAGATTTTATTTTTGAAATTTATGGTCATTGGATATGTGGCTTTCTCATTCAGGTCCCTCTTAAAATGGATGGATACACACTATAGTATGTTTCTAGCCAAGAAGGAATTTGAAAAGGATTTTGAAAGCAAAAGAAGTGAAATAGTATGGATATGACAGCAGAATAATAAAGTGGATGTATGCAAAAATGTGCAAAATTTAGGTGAAATGAGCACAGAAAGAAACTATTTACAGGCAGATGGAAGTGTCAAGCTTGATTATAAGATATCAAATAAAATCTGGATATAATATTGCCTTTTCCAAACGGAATACTGTTTTTAATCAAATTAAAAATGATAAAGACCAATATCTACCAGAAAAGGTGTACATAGAATTGATCTGTTCAACCATATCACAATACACGTACTACTCCGAAGGAGCATTATACTGGGTGTACGTTAAGAAATTCTGTTGCTATAGTTAATGAGCACATGAAAATTCAAAATATAAAGCTCAGATGACTGCTTTATATAGGAAAGCCTACCAATGTAAGATGGATCTACTTTGAGATGAAGCCAAGATTATTAAGCATTCAAAACATGAGGCAAGCATTAATGGCTAAGGTACTTGCTATTTTTCACAAGAGACTGGAGAGTGGTGTAGTCCTGAATGATGATGATCCAAGTACATTGCACTGCCAATGGAGATAGTGTTATTTTATTAATGGCTGAATCAAACAAGTGATGTTCCTTTTCAAGGGCTGAATTTTTATTCCAATTCATTGTAAATTCTATTTTTTCTTATCATATTTATATTTTTATAACCAGAATCATGTATTTTTCAACCCATATATTAATAATTTTTAAAAAAATTTTTTGTATTTTTAGCATTTCTAACTGTATACATGTGATTTCTATTCTGAAACTGAAACATAATAAAAATGTAATATATAACAAAATATTAAACAAATCTGTTTATTATAATTTGTATGTTCTTAAAAAGAAAAAAGCTGTATCCTATTTATGTTTTTGACTTAATGCATTTTACTATGCAATAACCATTTAAATGTCAAAAAGAAGTCATAGAAAAAGATGTTTATTTATAAACTGTCCTGAGAAAACCTACATCATATGCTTATATAGAACAAGAATCACTACACTTGTTAGAAGTTGCTAAAGAAGACCACAGAAGTTGACAATGTTAATACATGAAGTTGACAATGTTAAAAATAGTTACTAATAACCAATATTATTATTAACTATTATTAGTAACTATTAGTAACTATTTTTACTAAGAATAAATCTTAATACTCCTGCTTAAATTACTTATTGAATTATTTCTTTTTTTTTTGCCACTAAATGCTCTTTCTTCTATAATACAGCATAAAATTTATTTATACATTATAAAATAGAATAATTTAATATAAGTATTTATTGAATTACCTAGGCAACTGATTATAAGATTGTGCTAATGCCCAACAAGAACGAAGAGCAGGAGATGGTGATTCCTTTAATAATTCAATACTTAAACGTCTTAACCATTCTAACCAATCATCTTTGGATACTCTTCTTGTTGCACCCCAAGCCTATAAAATATAAAAATCTATTATTATAAAATAAAATATAAGATAAATTATTTTTAATCATGTTATCAAAAAATATTTTTAAAATCTGAAATAAAAACCATATAGTAATTTATATAAATAATATTCAACAAACAACATTAATTTAGATTACATGCTCAATGCAAAATCTATTTCAAACTTTAAACATTTCTACTTTCATCAAAATGTTTTTCATGATGATAAATGTGATTTATTATAAATTTATTTTATAAGAAAAAGATTTAATCTAAAATATCCAAAATTTAACTTTAAATATTTTTTTATATATATTAACCAAAATTTAACTTTAAATATTTTTTTATATATATTTTTTTTATTTATTGTTATTAAATTAATGACAGTTTTTTTATAATTAATTATTATTCAGCTTCTTAAAAATACAAATATAGTGTATGCTATCATAATTGCATTAATTAAGTTTGAGTTTGATAACAATGCTATTATTTTAATAATGTTTAAAAATTAAATATTGGCTGGTTTATTATCACTAAGGCTACAATACTGAAATACTAGTCATTTTTTTTTCCTATATTCAAGTACTGATAGTAGAACAAAAATACTGGTTTTTCAATACTAATTTAAAAAATAATTTTTATATCCTTTATGTGAATAAATCATTTATATTATGGAATTTGCAATTGAAGGCTTGTTATATGCAAAAAAAAATGTAACAGAAAGTTGAATCATTATGCTTAAACACAATTAAAATTTGCAGTATCAATATATACATATTTTGATTTTTAAGTAATTATATTTTTAATGATTTTTTTTGTCAGAATATATATAGTCCTCAACTTAGGACCATTCATACTTGAAATGGTGATTAATTGGTAAATTCTGTGATTAGTCAGTGCAATTCACATATGTATAAGTCCATGCTCAATAGTCTGATGTATCAACAGCATATTTTTTTGTGTTTGTTAAATTTATATGATAATATATTGTGTCATAATAAATATTGGTAATGGCTAATCTATAAATTTAAAGCCTTTCTGACTTTTGATCACATCAACTTATAAATTGTTAAATCATGGGATTCGAATCAAACTTGCCAGAAGTTAATGACTATTATTATTATATATTATAATAATAATAATTTTATCAAATTGTATTATTATTAATTTTTATTTAATTATAATTAGAGTTTGATTTAAAATATGAATAATAATAATTACGCAAATAATCAGTAATTATTTGCTTTTTCTTTATTGTCCCTAATTATCATCAAAATTTATTTTAAAAAATGTTTTTGGGAAAAACTATGCAAACTGGGATATTAGTAATAATACCAATATCCTGATTTTATAAATTAAAAATATTGAAATACTGGCATTAAAATTTTGACCTTCATTTCAAGTAATGTTTGGCCAGTTCTAATGTGAAATTTTCAAATTTTCTAACATTCATCTCTTCTATATATCCAATTAATGTTAGTTTATTGGTGTTTCATTTAACCGAGTACAATAATCACAAAATTTAAAATATGCATCATGCATAGTAAAATATACAACTTCAGAAATAATACAAAATTTGTTCATTATTATATGCTTCATAGGTAAGTAACTATGCAATTTAAAATTTTTTTGCTTTCTTTCTATGCTATGATAAAACAATTGAAAATCAAATGTATAAAATAACATTATTTATTATTATTATTGCACCATTTAAATTTTTTTCAGATTTTGTAAGTCTTACTTTTTTTGTTATTTTAGTAATTTTTACATTTATTTGCAATAGCTTTTTCTAATGAAAAGTTGGTGCTATGTATTTTTCTACAGTTTGTCTAATTTCAATATTTGGCTTGTACATCTTCACATAAATAAATAATCTCAGAAAGGAAGCATACAGAGGTGACAAAATTTCTATACTCAGTAGAAAAATTATGAGCAAAGTCATATTATATATATATATATAATACTATTCAAATTTTTCTATGTTTGCTGATAGAATTACAAATTATTTAGTAGCAGTTTTTTTTATAGATGTTCAAAAATTGAAAAAAAAAAAAAAGACAAAAGATTGAGTTGTTGTTATTTCTATAAAAATGATCTTCTTCTGAATATATCTTTAATGATATAATAAATGATATTTCTAATGACATGGAGATTTTTTCATATGTTACAGTAAAGAGTTAGACATAAGAATTTATGCATAGTAGGAAGAGCCTTGAAGATGTCCTAGAACTGAAAGTTTGCATTATTGAAAATGTCAAACAAAAAAATCCATGAAATGATAATGGAAGATAGACTATCAAGATATATTGCTACATGTTATAGATATCATAAGAAAAATGATTGTATATGTCATCATTCAAATTTTAGGAATAAGAAAAGTCTCAGCATGTTTGATTTCTAAAAATGTTAACTTCCTGATTGGAGGTGCTTTCCATCTTCAGTTTCTTGAGACAGATTTATTCTATTTTCTGCAGAAATTCATGATTATGGATTAGACTTGGGAGTACTACTTTATTCTTGAGTAAAAGGAACAAGCCAATGAATGAAAGCATCCATCATTATTCATTCAAGAAAATGAGAAATCTGTCTTTTCAGATGATAAAGTGATGACCACTTTTGAGATTTGGAGAATATTCTATTAGTAAATTATCTGAAGAAGTAAATGACAATTATTGGGAATATTGCATCAGAATTTATGAGGCAATTACTTAAAAATATCATAAAAATCTTTAAAAAGATTTCGACCACAACACTGCCCCAGTACACAAAGTCATGTCCACAACATAAGAGCTAATTATGGATTTGAAATTGTTAAAACTCTTAATTACAGCACTATTAAGCAGTCCAAAAACAGTCTACTAACTAAACTTTTTTATTTCGAGAGCTTAACCCTTGAAATAAAAAAGTTTAGTTAGTAGACTGTTTTTGGACTGCTTAATAGTGCTGTAATTAAGAGTTTTAACAATTGTGTACCTACTAAAGCAGTATAAAAACTTGTAGTGATAGATTTGAAATTTTGAGACAACTAATCTTATTCATTTGACTTTGCAATATCAAATTATTGTTTATTTCCAAAATTTGGCAATCAAAATTTGACACATATACATACATGTATGGTATCATCAATCAAGTTTACAACTAGCTGGAATAAATAATTGTTAAATAAAAATAGCTTTGAAGTTTCCCATGCAAATCAAGATCACCTTGTTGTTTATATTCATTGATTGCAGTTTTCTCTATTTATGTTGCAAAAGTGCTAAATCAGAAATGCTAAAAAAATTGTGAAAATAAAAATTATAATCAATATTTATGCAATTCATTTAAAATTTCTAACTTTTTATAAAAATTTTTTATTTTATTCATTTAAACAGGAAAACCTGTGCTGCTGGCCACTTGAGCTAGGTGATTAACCTGCAAGCCGTGGCCACTTTAATATTCACCCAAACATATTGTGGGATTTTTAAACTGTGTAAAATGGCCATATCTGTGTTCCGTGGCACCTTTAATTTCAGCACCTTGTGTGCAACATCTACTAGGTGGCCAGCAAATCATGTTTTGATCCGAAATGCCAGATGGGCTCTAGATCTTCTATCAGCTCAGCTTTCTAAAGTGAAAAAAAAATCCCAAAAACAGATATTAATTAGTGATTTCTTTCCTAACATTTAATTAATAATATGAAACTGTGTCATAAACTTTGAATTTTAAAACTTTGATGCTTAATAAAGAAATTTGTAACTAACTGTTTGGTGGCCACAATCTCAGCCACCAAAAGCTGGACACCTAGCACAGGTTTCCCTGTATTATGTCATAAAGAAAAACTTATTGATCTGTAGAACTGAAAGATTTTTTGATGATCTGTTCTAGTTTTATATTAAAATATAGAGGTTGATTAAAAATGGTAGAATAAGCTGGACATAGGTGACTCCTTTATGAAAAACAAGTCAAAATGCAAACAGCAATTTTTTTAATTGGACCCTCATTAATATGAAAAACTATTTGAAATTTTGTGACTCACTTCCAAAATAACATATAGGCAAGACTACAAAGTTCCTAAGGCACATTCTCTGGAAATAAATGAAATTACCCTCAAATATAAAAAAAAATTGGAACATATCTCAGGAGCAAAAATAGTCTTCAACGGAAGAAGCACTTTATTTAATAGCTTAAGAAGTGATAAAGACTACATTGACAAGAATAAAGTGGCGGGCATCTATGAAATAATTTTTGCTGGTAAGGAAATAAACAACCAGGTGTATATATTGGTAATACTTCAAGATCCCTAGATAGAAGAGTTAAGGAACATATTTAAGATGTCAATAAGTCTAGATAATACAGCTTTAACACAAAGAGTAAAAATTAGCAATCTAGAAATTAATTGGAATGATGCCAAGATAGTCCAAGTAGAAGAAAACCCTATAAGAGGAAAAATAGCAGACACACTTCATATTTACAAGAGAAAAGATGTTATTCCACTGGTTAACAGGGTAAATCCTAATCAAATTAGCACCACATGGAAATGGTGCATACTAAAAAAGCTAAGATAATTTAGTCAATACATATATTATTACTAGTATAGATTGTCTATATATTTATCTACTTTTACCATTGTATAATTTGTATTAATCATAAAAGAAATCACTATAACTGCTTAACCTTTAACATTAAAGTCCGAAAAAAGCACAATAAGCAGTGAAAAATAACATATTTAATTAGACAAAAACGTTTTCGATATTGGTACTACCATCATCAGTTGTATATAAAAGAATACAATGAATTAGAACAGAACAGAGGAATTCTTTTAAAATTTAAAATTAACTAATTATATTTTATATTTTTTCACATTCTATTTTAATTAGTTAATTTTAAATTTTAAAAGAATTCCTCTGTTCTGTTCTAATTCATTGTACTCTGTTATATACAACTGATGATGGTAGTACCAATACCGAAAACATTTTTGTCTAATTAAATATGTTATTTTTCACTGCTTATTGTGCTTTTTTCGGACTTTAATTTGTATTATATATATATTTATATTATTCTTTGCTTAAATTTTATGTCAAACATTTAATTTTTAATTTTAAGTTTTATTCTATTATTCTTTTGATTACTATTCGTTCAAACACTTGTACACAGACTGAAGTGGGTTTAATAAAACCAAAAGTACTTTCTGCAATTGTATAGTTGTTTATTTTACTTTACCTGTCTTAGTGCTATGATTAATATAGTATTTAATATATAGGCACATAAATAAAAAAATATGCACTTTTATTCCATTTCATCAATTTTATTTAACAAAATTTTTTTATCTTACACAAAATACATAATGAATCAGACAAAATTTCTAGAATAGTTTGTGTTGATCAATCAATAATCTGGAAGATAATCAACAATGATAAACAACATTCATATCATATTTATTGTGTTTAAGATTTATTTCCTTAACAAGCCTTTACAATTGCTATTTTCTCAATGGTTTCTTAAAAAAAATGTATGAAATCCTGAATTTCGTAAAGCAATTTTAGGGAATAACAACACTTTGCAAAAGTGGAAAGTTTAATGTGCACAATCTCCCCTTTTGTTCCCACTAAAATTTATTATTCACAACATACATTTTCAGAAACAGCTGTGTATCAATGTGTTGACTGGAATTACTGATGACAGTATTATGGGTCACTACATCCATCCATCAATACATTAGCTAACATATTTTTGCATTTTTCATAATGATTACTTTATTTAATAGATAATGTTTCATTACGCATTAGATAAAATTTATAGTTCTAACATGATGGACTATTTTCCTATTTTGGACACAGATTGAATGATTTTTTTAAACTATCAATATGGTTATAAATAGATTGGATTGGTAATAAAACTATGATGTTCCATCCGTCATAAAATTTACCTCAGGAAGGAAGAAAATCAACAATATCCTTCAATAGAATAACACATTGCTTTATTGAAAATAAATAAAATACATATAAAACTTAATAAAACATACCTAACTTAAAAAGTAAATAACTGACCTAACATAACATATTTATTAATGTTGCTAGAACAAAAGATATTTTGAATCCTCCAGTAAATTAACATACTGTAAACTGGCCAGTACAGCAGTGATCTTAAAAATATATATATATATCATTTACATAATTAAAACAGATTGTATATTCTAAAACAATAAAAAATTTTTTATTTAATAAAAATAATAATAGCATTTTTAACATGTACTTATTATGCTTACCATTTTTTTAAACAAATTTACTAAATGCTTTTTCCTACTTTTTACTGATCAATCATATGATATGTAATAGAACATTCTAGTCACCACAGTAATTTCATTTGAATTCTGTGGATTTTTCTTATTGAGTTGGTTAAGTCAAAAATATAGTTTATGCAACAGAAGTCCTAGAAGTATAAAATCCTATATACAAGAATAATTATAACAATACAGTTAATGATTCTGCAATGCCAGAATACATCCTTAACTGTTATGAGCAGTGACTACAAATGTGTATTGAAGCTAACAGTAATCATTTTGAACATATAGTTTAAAACAGAAAGATCAAAAAAGTAGTGCTAATCACTGTTTTTGAAAATTTGGTATTTTATAAATTAAATAAAATTGATAAAATCTAACAAATATGCTTATTTTTCTCTTCATTTACTTGTATGATTATTCATCATTTTGGAAGTGACATCATGAAACATTAAATGTATTTAACTCATTAACAGGGTTTAAATCAAAAAATTGCTTTCTGTATTTTGAAATTGTTTTTCACCAAGGAATCACCTATGTTATATTTGTACTGTCATTACTGAATTACCTTATACATGTAGCTTCTAAATATATAAAAAATAATTTATAGTTAATAGATATTTTAACTTACATTCAATGATAATGTAATTCAGATAAGAATATCTTCAAAAAAAAAAAAAAAAATTGGGCCAAGAGATATAAACAAACAAAAACAAAAATTCAACTAGAATACAAAAATTAAATCTTTTATAAATGGTTTATACAATGTATGATCAATTAAAAAAATTAAAATTATTAAAAAACTAGAATTTTTGGGGGCTAACAGTCATTATAACTGCATGGAAAATTCTATTATTAATAAGTTAGCATTTTCAAGCTGCAGTGATAAAATTATGTCTTATTTCAGTTTCACTTTCAGCTACAATACTAAATTTCTGTTAGTAATCTGATCTTCTTGTTTGTATATATTAAATTATAATTGCTGTTATTTAATGAATTTTTTGTCATATATTTAAAAACTTTTTAATTAATATTTAAATTAATGGGGAAAGAAAAATTAATGAATATTATATTTTTCTTTATTTAATTGATAACAATTTTGAAAAACAATTTAAGATCAGTAAATTTTTGTTAGAATTGTATTCAACTGTTTGACTTTATTTAATACATTGCAAAATTATTTTTTTATTTCAAAATTTATATTTTTATGATGACTTTTTATCAGATATAAGAAAAATATAAAATCTTAAAAATATATAAGCAACTTGTAAAATGTCTGTATTTTTTTTTGCTGTTGACAATATTGTATCTGTACCTCATTTATCCTTCAAGTCCTGTTATTTGAAGATCAAACTTACAACTGTGTATATAGTAGGACAGAAGATTGAAATTAAATGTTTAAATTAAAAGAGATGTTAACCCTTAGCGCTCTAAAAAAATTTTTTTTAACTGTCCAAATCTATAGCACAGCTTTTTAAAAAATTATGTTTTGTTTTTTTGTTATAACTTTTTGCATTTTAATTTTTTAGCATGGAAAAATTGGATTTTGTCAGTCAATTATTGTACTCTGATATCCTTTTTTAGTTTTGGATAAAGAATCAAAAGAATAAGAGAAAAAAAATACGAAAGCAATTAGGTCTAATTAGCATATGTAAACATTATATAATTTTTCAAATTATTCATGATCTCGGCATTGGATAAAAAAATTGGACAAAAAAATTGTTTATATATTTATATTCTTGATGATATTCTGCATCTAATAATACCAAATACTTCATAATTCTAAAAAAACCTTTCCATCTAATGAAGACAATTTATATTGTAATTTGATACTGCTAAGCATAATCTGATAGCTTGTGTAAATAAACAATCGTATTCTCCCTTCTGGCGGATGAAATATGGTATTCAACTACACAAATATTTAAAATAATTGTTTATTAGACATTTTTATTCTAATTTTATTTTATAAGAATTATTAGTATGTATAAGAATATCGACTTTTTTGAAAGTATTTTTTTTAATAAATATTGCTATAATTTGTATATGTAGCAATCATCGTCTTTTCCTTGACTTTTACATAAGACATTCCTTAAATTATTACATAAGTCAAAATAATTTAATTTATAATTATTATCATTTGTTTTTATATAGTAAAGCAAATATTCCTTATGTTATTAAGTAGATATATATTTATCTTTATTTTGTATTATATGCTCGTATATTATTATGTTATTATTTATAGAAATTATAATTTAAGAATTTTTTTTTATTTTTTAAAAACAGACTAAATACAGTACCGTATACTATACACAGTACTGTATTCTATTTTTTATAGTATATTCAAATGTTCTTTTAGAATTGTTTATTAATTATTACAGATAGTCAAAAATATTTTCATTTAATGAAGATTACAGTATGATGTTTAATGTTATAATACTACAGAAATATAACATTAATTATTTTATTTTAATTACTGTTTTTTTTTTATAACTTTTTAAATTTTAAAATTAACTATTGGAAATTTTTTTTTAGTTAGATTAAATAAATAAATGATGGATTCACATCAAGAAAAAAATAATCTTTCTGTAAAAAAAATTGAAAATTCTAAAGAAGATGGTTCCTCAATAGATTTTGATGTTGATTTACGTCCGTATATTACTTTTCGGGAACAGTTATGCAAAATTCTTCATTCACATAAATTTCAAGTATGTATATATGAAATTGTTTAATTAAATAATAAATTATATAAGAGTAGATATATATTATTTCTGTTATATAAATAGTAACAATATAATATTTTTGAGATCAATATTTTAATAGTATTATTATTTATGATATTGATTTGACTTTTCCTTGACTTTTACATAAGACATTCCTTAAATTATTACATAAGTCAAAATAATTTAGTTTATCATGTAATTTTTATGGTAAAATTATATTGTGTATATAAAGCCATAAAATAATAAAATATGTAATAACTTTTATAATATGATTCAAATTTGTGATTATTTTTTGTAAAATATATTTTGTGATGGTATACTATTAAAAATGATATTGTTAATTTACCATAATGATTCTGATGACAATTTGCTATTTTTTTTTAATATTATTGATAGCATCAATGACTTTTGTTACAATAGTTCATATAGTTATGACCATAGTTGCAATACTATATTATGTATTATAGTACTAAACTGTGTATTAAATTAAAATGTTAATTTTTAAAACTTTTCTGATGCCAGAATTTTTATATGAAACTGAATTTAATAAGTTAAGCTTTTGTAAATTGGAGAATGCCTGTATTAACTATACGATAAAACAATGATATAATAAGCTTTGATAAAATGGATTTTGGACTTATTGAAAAAAGATACTAAATTAATTTAAACTAGCTGAAATGGAAACATTGCATAATGCAAAATCACAGAAACAAACAATCATTAGCATAACTAACACATTTAGCAGCAAATTAAAATTTGCTAAATGACCATTGTAATCAAATTGATATTATATAGTGTTATCTGAAAGTTTCTGATTTTTGATTCTGATTTGGATGAAATAAATTTAATTGGTACCCTTAGGCAGTGGCGTAGCTGAAGACTGAGGGGCCCCCCTGTAAAAATGTCGATGGGGCCCCCTCTTTTTAATTTATCGATATAATTTATTTCAAATAATATGTAATTCACGTATTAACACTGGATGTTCATCGATGTAAAAAAAGCCTAACGCAAACTAATTTATTAATAAGATTAATACGTGAAACTTTATATAGGTGAAAATAATTTTATTATATATGTCACAGGACAAACCCGAATTCAGGAAATACCAGAATTTCCTAGTCAAAACGAGAACGTCCTAACGCTGGTCGGACGTTCTAGTATTTCCTAGGCCGAATACGAAATGCTGAACATTTCTTATTCAAAGACCAGAATTTCTAGTTTTTCCTAATAGAAACCCAAAGTAGCAAACAGTTAAAAG
>AYEL01059147.1:0-15219 GCA_000484575.1 Olivierus martensii | reverse complement strand
CGTATTCTATGGATAACATAGTTAAACCTGCTAATTGCACTTGCGACATTAAACACATGATTACATTCTAATAAATGATACGCATAATTTGATTTACTTGTTCTATGTATAAGATTTTAAACTTGTGTCGTATAGATGTATACAGCTTAGTTTGTGGTAGTTTGCCACTTTCGAGAGCACTGCATTAGACAATACTGTAGCGCTTTAATCAAATAATCGCTGCATCCGGAAACATAAAAAAATGTATGTGAAAACAATACATAAATTGTAAATTAGCGCTAACTTAGTTTTAGAGTTCCAGCTAACGAACACAGATGCCCTGCGTTAAATAGGTTTAACTGTTCCACGTTAAAATCGAGGTTATTGGGGATTGATTGATTGTTTTTTAGAAGTATTTTCTTTAGGGTGAATTGGGGCCCCACGAAGCTCGAGGCCCCCCGCGTCGCGGGGTCTGCTGACCGTCAGCTACGCCACTGCCCTTAGGTACTATATATTTCTACATATTTAAATTTCCCTTGAGCAAACATTAAATAAAATTACCTATATAAAGGTAATAAGCAAAAATTTATATAGATAATTTTTTAAATGATACAAGTAAAATAAATAAAATTTCATTTGCATATCTAAATAATAAGGAATGAAGAAAGGGAATGCATATAATAAAATCTTTATATTATTTCTAGTTAAACTAAGAGTATTGTAATGTATTGTTAAACTATAAAAATAAGAGCTTTAGATCTGCTTATAATGAATGTTAATGATATTGACATATCAATAAGTTTAAACTATATTCACAGATACTGCTTTAAAATAAGTTTTGGATAATACACTCACACAAGCACTTTTTAGCAGTAGACACATTAAAAGTTTTATTTCATTTTGCAAAGTACTTTCGGCTAACCGCCATCTTCAGCACAACGTACAGAAGTAAACAAACACACTTCAAACCGTACTGACCATTACAGAAGCTTGATTCTAAGAAATGAACAACATGTTAAATTCACATAACAATGTATAACTTTGTCATCTTACAATAAAAGCATATTAAATAATTATACTAATGCATAAAATAAACTATCATTAGCAATAATATTGCGAAGTACTTTTGGCTAACCAAAAGTATTTCGTAAAATGAAATAAAACTTTTACTGTGTCTACTGCTAAAAAGTGCTTGTGTGAGTGTATTGTTTAATGAGTTTAAGCAGTTTGTTTTATAACTTAAGTTTTGGATGTTATGTAATTCTGCAATAACTGCTATTTACACTACAAAATAATGCAATAAATGATGATACAAAATAAACAATATTTTAATTGTGCAAAATTATTAACAAATAATTGCACAATTAAAATCTTGTTTATTTTATATCATTCTTATTTTGTATTTTAAACAATAAATTCTACAAGCCAGCTGCTATTTAGTAATTAAGCTGAAAATAAGGAAATATTTATATTAGATGATTTTATTTTTAATAATTTATTGGACTATTCAAAGTCGCTGATTCTAACAAAGACCAATAATAATAATAATAATAATAATAATAATAATAATAATAATAGGAGTAATCCCTCAAACATTACACAAAAGCCTCAAAACACTAGATCTGCATGGGGAATGCAAAAGGTAGTTATAGTACCCATCATTCTCTCCTCAACAGAAGAAATCTCTTCGGTAGTTATAGTACCCATCATTCTCTCCTCCACAGGAGTAATCCCTTAAACATTACACAAAAGCCTCAAAACACTAGATCTACATCCCAAGACATACATAATACTACAAAAAGCATATCTACTCAATACATGCAATATAGTAAGAAAGTTTCTCAATACTGACACAGACAATTAGCTACTTGTGATGTTTAATTGTAATTTATGTCTTAACTTGTGTCCGACATAGCACTTTGCTCCGGAGATACTCTGGGCCCACATTGATGTTAATATAATAATAATAATAATAAACCTAATGGTCTAACGATTCTGCAAATCCAGAGTTCGGCCTGAGCTCAGGTCTTTTACTATTTTCTAACTTAAATATAATCAAATCCAAAACAATCTATCAAAACTTAACGTCTAACCGGCAAAAACAAACAACCAGAAAACTTATAACTAGAAATAACAAATAAGTGTTAGATCTAGAATGACAAAAACGATGTTAGAAATATATAGTAATAAATTGAATAAATTCTCAAAACAAG
Source organism: Olivierus martensii (assembly GCA_000484575.1). Lineage (NCBI taxonomy): Eukaryota > Metazoa > Arthropoda > Arachnida > Scorpiones > Buthidae > Olivierus > Olivierus martensii. The sequence continues at coordinate 13,027 of AYEL01059147.1, read as the reverse complement.
CTAATTAACAAAAAATATAAATTTATTAGACTCAAAAAACACTTATAAAAGTATAAACAAAGTTTTATTTAAATGATGATAAAGCACAATTCAAATTATCAATCAAACTTATTTAATCAAACTCAAATATTGAAAAATCCAATTATTCACAATAAACAGCCTTAAATTTCTAATACCTCCATCCACTGATATAAACTTCAAGCAATTGTAGACGTTTACAAGAAATTTGAATGTCACTATTCCAGAGATACAGCACTTGTAGCAGTATATAAAAATGTAAAGTTTTTAATTACACTGACAATTGTCAGTGTAATTAAAAACTTTACATTTTTATATACTGCTACAAGTGCTGTATTTAATGAGAACTCTAGTTACAAGTGTTAAGCAGTTTATTTTTTCAATGGATCATCACTATTTCAGTTCTATCTCAATACAACACCTTGTTATGTCATTGGATATGTAGCTTTTATACCAAGTGACATACAATCCTGTATTGCTTCATTTACATAAATTTGTGTAACAAGTTTAAATTTATTAGTTTATAGAGTAAATCAATTCATGCCATCTTCTTTACAATTTAATTATGCACTGAACAAAATATCGATAAGAGATCATTGTTATATTCTCACATCGGCTCAGTGGTAAAATTATTTAGATTAGATGATGCCACTAACTGAGAGAGCTCATTCGGATGACAAGTTCTCGTTCCATAACATGTGATTGCTAAATACCGACACGGAGAATTGGAAAGTAAGTTAACTCTTAAACTAAAATATAATACATTAAATAATACTGAAAATAACGATAAATAAAAAAAGAGCATAATAAAATAATAAACAGGATAGGTTAGAGTTAACCTCTTCACACTATAAAAAATTGATCCTCCTCTTATAAAATGCTTGCAAACATAAATTAATGTCTTTCTGATCAGTTCTGCTGATTAGTAAGAGAGAGATAGTAATTAATTTTTGTATATATAATGACTATAAACATTTTTGAAATAAAAAATACATCCTTAATGAGAATGCTTGCTGTTTACTTATTATTTTGATGATTATTTTCTTTTCATGAGATATAAATCAATAAAACTATATCTTATAAAATAGAATAATTATAGCATTAATAGCAGTGGTAGGAATTAATTTTAATTGTAAAACATTTTTGGTTACATTCAAATAACCCTCTTCAGTACATATTAATAGCATATTAGAATTACAAGTGGTTTCTCTTCTACAGTATTATCCTATTTGTGTGTATTAAAAAGGGTTATCTGAATGTAACTGAAAATGTTTTACACTTAAAGATTCTAATTTCTGTCATTGCTATTAATGCTATAATTATTCTATTTTACTAAACTTAATTTTTATGCAGTTTTCTTCCCATTGATTTTTTCATATGCTATTTCTTATTTTAATTAATTTCAAATTCTTTAGGCATAGTTACTAATATATTATATAGATTGTTTTGACTTATTTTTTTTAATTCCTATTTAGCCTTGCATTTTTACAATAATAATATGTCTTCATTTCTTCATGTATAAATATGATGTCATAGGCTTAATTGAAATTTAGTCTGAAAATTTTTACTCAGGATTCTCAATTTTGGTGTAATATAATAAAATTATGAGATTAAGTTTGCTAAGATGATAAATATAATCATGCAAGAGGATGGATGGATATATATTATAAAGAAAAAAATTAGGTGGGTCTATTTTAATTAAATCATCCTCTTTGCATTTTTTTATTAATGCAGCTTAATAATATATTTAATATTATTTTAATAAATATTTATAAGTTTAGTTTATTTCTTGTGAATCTGTAGCTTTATCTTTAGATTTTGTAAATAATTTTTTGGATCAAAATCATAATTGATTGCTTTGTAACTGACATGAGTTTGGTCGATTTAAATTATTGTAATATTATTATTATATTACAATTATTATAACAAATTTATAGATCCTCTTATAATAATAAATACCGGTGAGATATTCATATCAAAAATTCATTGAAATCTATTAAGAATTGAAATAGAAATTCATTATTCTATCATTACTAAATATATTGCATTTTATAAAAACTACCAAGTTAATATGAATAAAATCATTTAAAAAATTTAAAAAAAAGATTCAAAACATAAACAGCATCTTCCTGGTTTCTTATAAAAATAAAAAGTTATGGAAAATATTTTATATAAAGTTGAATTTACATAAGTATATCTTTTGAATATAATACACATATAAACAAGATTTAAATGATATATAGTATTTTTATGATATTGTTATTTTATAACAGCAGAAAAATGTTTCTCTGCTGCTATAAAATATTAAGTACAGCTTGTTTAAACTCAGTTTTGGATCTTACTTGTTCAAATTTAAATACAGGAGCTTTCCGATTTATATAAATTTGATTTTACTTAAACTTTTGTCATGAAAAGTATTTTGAAAATTACATTTATAATTTAATGTACAATACATTACTACAGGTTTACATGGTAGTATCACAATAATGGTTAAAATACTGATATAATGAGAATTAACACTATTGATAATGTTTGTATTGATAGTTACTTAATTCTTAATAATAAAGTTATTAATCAAAATTCAACAAATTACAGCACTTATTAGCAGTTTTACATTATAAATATTTTTTATTAATCGTAACATTTTCGGATTACTCCATTTTCAGCAATATTCTATCTGCTACAGAATGCATTTAAATTTTCTTTTTCATTAGAATATTCGTAATTGCGAGTTCGAAAAATATAATTATAACAAAGTGAAATAATATATAATAGATTAAATAGAACAAAAACACATTTTATGACTAAAACTAAAATTTTAATACAAATCAGTTCAAATTATTTCTAAGTATTTTGTAATGCATATAACCATACAGGTGAAAAGTTATTAATCAAAATTCAACAAATTACAGCACTTATTAGCAGTTTTACATTATAAATATTTTTTATTAATCGTAACATTTTCGGATTACTCCATTTTCAGCAATATTCTATTCGCTACAGAATGCATTTAAATTTTCTTTTTCATTAGAATATTCGTAATTGCGAGTTCGAAAAATATAATTATAACAAAGTGAAATAATATATAATAGATTAAATAGAACAAAAACACATTTTATGACTAAAACTAAAATTTTAATACAAATCAGTTCAAATTATTTCTAAGTATTTTGTAATGCATATAACCATACAGGTGGAATGCCTTCTGTTGTCTTTTCATTAATAATAATCTTTCTTGCTGTTTCTTATTATTTCTAACGATTCTATAAGAAACTTTCTTTATGATTTGTGCAACTTCTGATTATTCTGGCATCTTGCCATCTTACTGTGACATTATTTTTGTAACACCTTGTCGCTAGTGCTGTAGTTAGGTTAGCTTGTTCTATGTCCTTCCAGTGTTCTTGTAATCTTTCTTAGAGGTTCCTTTTCATTACACCTATGCAATACTCTTCTTGTTGTAAGTCCCAGTTATTTATTGGCACTTTATAGACATCTTGTTTCATCATTTCCTGTTCTTTATCTTTTTCGTTTCTTAGTACATTAAATATGGTCAGAGCTTATATTGGGATTACTAACGACTATTTAACATACTAAGAAACGAAAAAGATAAAGAACAGGAAATGATGAAACAAGGGGTCTATAAAGTGCCAATAAACAACTGGGACTTACAACAAGAAGAATATTACATAGCTGTAATGAAAAGGAACCGCCAAGAAAGATTACAAAACACCGGAAGGACATAAAACAAGCTAACGTAACTATGGCACTAGCGACAAGGTGTTACAAAAATAATATCACAGTAAGATGGCAAGATGCCAAAATAATCAGAAGTTGCACAAATCATTAAGAAAGTTTCTTATAGAATCATTAGAAATAATAAGAAACAGCAAGAAAGATTATTATTAATGAAAAGACAACAGAAAGGATTCCACCTGCATGGTTATATGCATTACAAAATACATAGTAATAATTTGAACTGATTCGTATTAAGATTTTAGTTTTAGTCATAAAATGTGTTTTTGTTCTATTTAATCTAATATATATTATTTCACTTTGTTATAATTATATTTTTTGAACATGCAGTTATGAATATTCTAACGAAAAAAATTTAAATGCATTCTGTAGCGGATAGAATATTGCTGAAGATGGAGTAATCCGAAAACGTTATGATTGATAAAAAACATTTATAATGTAAAGCTGCTAATAAGTGCTGTAATTTGTGGAATTTTGAAGTAGTTTGATTATAAGCAGAGTTAGATAAATAAATATAAAGTTATTATATATCATAATAACTATTATATTATTTATACTACGATAAGTTTTATATGTTCTGTATTGTATGTAAATCATACATATAACTCACAATAGATTAATTTTATCATTGTAATGTAATAATTTATATAGATAAATTCGAATTATATAATGCTCCATAAATGTAAGTCTTACAATGTAAGTGAGAGAGCTCCTATATATCAATCAAATCTTTACATATTATTTTATAATAACCTGATATCTAAAATTAACACTTCAAACATTAATATCATAATTATTAAAAGAATTATTAATAAAACATTAATCATAATTATTAAAAGAATTATGTTTTAAATATAAAATAATGTGTAAAATATATAATCAAAAGTCTAATAATATTCATAGATAAAAAAAATTTATTTGAAATTTTGCTTATTGCATAAAAGAATTTTTATTAATATTATATTCTATATTATTATTATATTTCTGCATTATGAAATTAATTTTTGGTTTAACAGAAGAAAGTATATATATCATGGTAAACTACTGTATATTACTGTATATCATTTTTTCTTTTGCATAAATATAAAAAATATAGATTGAAATCTATCATATATATAATGATAACATCATTAGTGAATCTTTGTATATCTATCAGTATTAATAATAATTATAATAATTTATATTTAACAGTATACAGCCTCTCTTCAACTTATGTAACACTCAACTTACTTAAATTTGATTTTGTATAAAATATTTCTCATAACTTTATTATTTTTGCAGATATAGAGCATAAACATCTAATTATAAATATTACAGCACAGATTATAAGTGGAAATGTTCTTTATTATAACTGAAGATCTTTCAGCTTCAGTAAGCCATCATCAGCATATTACATAAACAAATAAAATAAAATATTCGAATGTTATACAAACTCAAAAAACTGAAAAAGAATATTTTTCAGTACTGAAAAATATTCTTTTTCAGTTTATTCTTTCTCAATACTGAAAAAGTATTCTTTTTCAGTTTTTTGAGTTTGTATAACATTCGAATATTTTATTTTATTTGTTTATGTATTAGGCTGATGATGGCTTACTGAAGCTGAAAGATCTTCAGTTATAATAAAGAGCGTTTCCACTTATAATTTGTGCTGTAATATTTATAATTAGACAAGAAGTGGGATGATTATATGCAAGGCATAAACATCTATTGCATTTGTAAGTTACAAGTGCAAACATATTAATTTACATTATTAAAATGCCATATTACTTGATTTATTTATGTCTTTTTATATTTTTTGTTATTAAGTCTCATATAACTGATGCAATATCATTCCATGAGGTATTGTCTCTCTTTCAGTCAAGGAACATATTCTATCATAATGTTGTATAGATACAATCACTGTAGTCCACCTAGTTCCGAGAGTTTTTGATTCAGAATTTTTGTTAAAAAAATTATCTTTCTGACTTATACAGATTCTGAATTATGTAAAAAATTCTGTCCCAAATATTTGTACATTTCAGGGAGTGGTTGTATATGGCAATATTCTATGTAAGGTTGCAATAGTTCAGTGTAATAGATCAAAAATAAACATAAATAGATAATAACACAAATATGGTAGTATATTCTTCAAAAAAGTATTGATAAAATATAAAAAAATTGGTCAATTAACTGAATACAAATTTGATAACATGAAAATATAAAAAACATATTTAAATTTAATAGATATGAAAACTAACTAAACATGAGCAACATAAAATGAATGTACATGACATTAAATAGAATGCACTGTTATACACATTCATGTTATGTTGCTCATATTGTATGCACATGATACTGATATTCTAAAAAAAACTTGACAGTTATAACATTTATGACAATATAGGAAATATACAGAAACAAATTAGCAAAATATTTTAGCAAATAATGGAGACATAAATAAATTGTGATAAAGAATATACAGTGAAACCTGTTAAAATGACCACCTTGACACCACCTGGCTAAAGGGACCAAATTTCAAACTCTAGTTTGTTTCCCATAGGATGTAATGCTATTTTTGTTCTGTATAGTGACCACCTGTCTAATGTGTGTATTGACCACTCACATAGTTAGTTTTAAAAAATTTTAATCTGCTGAAGTGATCAAGAAGAGTAATTTCATGGAGGAATTACTGTATTTTCCTTAGAATTTTTTCCATTAGCTAAAATTCTAGGGATTAGTATTCCATTAGAAATTTTCTGTTATAAAATAGCCTGTTAAACCAGGCTATATTAGAAAGTAAATACAGGAATACCTCGATTATCGCGATTTTCGAATTATCGCGGTTTCGAGATATAGCCCACTACATATGTAACTAGAATTACATTTACCCTCCAAGTAGATCTCTTAAAGCACTTCGTTTTTATCCGAGGGCGCCTACTCACTGCTCATCAGTAACTGTCCGCCATTGCCTGAAGTAAATGTGGACAAGGCCAGCTTAAACCCAGTAAACAAACGATGCACCGTATTGGGTCGCCTTAAGAAGGAGGGCGCCAAAATTATCATTTTATCAATATTGTAAAGGTGTTGAATAGATGTTACAAGGAAGCTGCATCGGGGTGCCAGGATCTCTAGAGGAGAATCTGCATGTGGATATTTATTTCTCTTCTTATTTACCCCTAAAATGAATGAAACAAGGATGATATCAAGTCTACAGCTATTAAGAAGAAACGTAATGATCATTCTTAAAAGATTAGCACGTTTAACAGATTTCTTTTTTACCTCATATAAAATTTAATCCATAGATTTGAAAAATCCTTGGCAATGATCACCCATTTTACATGCATTATTTATCCCGATTATCGCGGATTCGATTATTGCGGTATTTTTCGTGGCAACAATAACCGCGATAATCGAGGTATTCCTGTATTATACTAACCATATTAAAAAAAGTAAATATTATAAAAAGTATTACCAAGTTAACTATATTATAAAAGTATATATTATACTAACCAGGTTATATTAAAAAGTAAATATTATAATACTACTGTATATGTACCTTTTATACAGTATTTTAATTTAAATTTGACTATGTTAAATGCACATATACAAGTTAGTATTAATTATAATACAGTATATGCTTGCTATAAAGCTGTTCATCAGAAGGTGATATATGCTATATGTCGTAATTATTGCTTTACTACAAGTTGACGATTTTAATTAATATAAATTTGTAATTTGTATTACTCTGTTCATAGTTCATTCACTGCAATGAAAAAGAAATACCTGCTATTCAATCAAAACCCAAAAAGCTCAGTTACAACAAAAATTGGAACTGATTAATTTCTTGAAAACTTGGTACAGAAGGAATAACTGCTGAGAAATTTTGAGTCAGCAAGACATGTCCATAGCATTAATACGTGAAAAGCATAGTACCTTGAGTGCTATGAAGTGCAAAATGAAAATGGGAGTTATATTTTAACATACAATTTTCATTAATGTATGCAATTTTTCTTTTTAGGATTCAGTATGCAATAACTTAAACTGTAGGAGCTTCTATTTTCAATTTTTTTTATAATGAAAAGTGTGTTTTTTTTTCTCTTTTGAGGAAAGGGAGGATGACTGTCCTGTATAGTGACCACCTGTGAAAAGTGACCAGTCAAGTTGGTCCTGAAGGGTGGTCACTTTAACAGGTTTCACTGCATTTTTAATTCTTTCAGAATAATGTAAAGACATTGAAAATTATTTCATCAAGCAGTTCTGAAATTAATAATGGAATACAGATATCTACAGAAGATTTATTTGTAAGAAAGCACATTCATTACATATAAAATATTTTAAGGCAATAAACTGATTGAAAGTATAAATTAACTCAAAATCTAAATAATTATTTAAAAGTTGTAAAAGTACTTAATACTAAAATTATAACTTATTTTATTTATTCTATAGTCTATAACCAACACACAAACAACAGTATTTTAAAAAATAAACACTTTAATGGGAAAATTATTTTTGGAAACATTAACTTCAGTGCTATACAAATCTATAGAATACATTGTAAAATTCTGAAACAAATTTCTATATATTGTTGTTCGATAGAATTTAAAATAATTACAAATTTTAACATAAAAATGATGCCTATGTTAAAATATAACATTATTAAATGTACAAAAATTATATATTAAACATTACAAAATATAAAATAACAGGTCCAAGAAAAATTTTTTTAAATAAAAATTATATTCTATTTATGACATGCAGCCATATGTTAGACATGTTCTCTGGCAATTTATCATTAATAATGTTACTAAAATTTTTTTTCTTTTTATAATCTCTAGAGTTTCTGTAACAAATCTATCCTCATTGCTGTTTATCTAATGATTTTCATTTCATGCCAATTTATCTCATATATATTATATTCATAAAATCTTTTTGAAAAAGCAATTCTCATGTGTGCTAGTCTAATATGAAATCTAAATGATTATTTAAAAATTTGTAAAATTACTTATTATTGTGGTTTCCTAATTATTAACAAAATAAATATACATTTAAAGAAAACAACTATAAGTATTGATTGAAAATAAACTATTGGACATACCTGATGTTACTTCAAATTTTTACAATCAAAATAGGTTTTTTTTATTCTAGTATTTTAATAGTTAAAAAGATTTTTTATCAACAAGTAATATCTAATAAGCAATAAATGCAAAAATATAAATGCTTTTAATTAAATGGATGAAAATTTATTTAATTTTTTAATAATTCAAAGATTTTGATTTCTAAAAAATAATAAAATGTATTATCTCATAATGATTTTTTTTCTTTTCTTTTCATGAAAAAAAATTATATCTGTATGCCGGAGGTAAAGGGCACCATGTCACAAAAGTAAAATTTTACAGGAGAGCAGTTTAAAGGTTTTTTTAGTGTTTTTTTATTTTCAGTTTGCTCGTTAATGAATATTTTTTAATAAACCCTTATACATTTATTCTTTGGACTATTGCCTTTTAAATTATAATACTGTAGTTTTTAAGGTTTATTACTTTTTAAATTTAAAAAATATTAAAAAAAGTTTGTGGACATAGTGCTGTTTATTTTTGAAATATCTGTTATTTATGGAAATAGGATTTGGTACCCTATATCTCTGTGTAGTGTAATGAAAGTACATCATACTAATAGCATTATTCCAATATTAAAAAAAAATGGACATGGTGCCTTTTACTTCTGGCATACAGATATATTTTATTAATATAATAATTAAAATAATATATTCCAAATTAAATAATTTATTTAATATATAATATAAAATATTGGCAAAAGAATGATATAAGTCAAACAACTATAATGATATGTTAGTTATGATTTAATAAATTGATCTTTACTGCAAAAAGTCTTGTTTTATAGTTGTTTGATGTCTTATATTATAACTAACTGTAACTAAAAGCAGTTTAAGGTCTAATAAGTGGTTCTTAACCTTTTTACTGAAAACTGAGTTAAGAACTTTTTAATGCCATATTTCTGACAATAGTTAATTTATTCAATTTGAAATAAAATATTAACTGTTAAAGCAATATGAAAAATAAAATGTTCTTTTAAAAAAAAAGATTTTATTAAGTAATTAAATTAGTATATTTAGTCATAATTCTAATATATTATATTTTTCAGAATATTTGAAAGATAATGTATTTTTCAATAATTATAATTTTAAATTTTTGATGCTTAATAGTTTTCAATGGAATTTTTCTTATATAAATAACAAATATAGGAAAATATCCATATATATGTAAAATTCAATTATTATTCTTTTATTAAAAGTATTCCATTGATTAAATTATATTTAATCTTCACTAATGCTTAAATTTTTAACCCTCAACAAAAAAAAAAATGCATATATTTGACTCAATAATTCTAATTTTACTTAGCCTATCATTACAAACTTCGCACAATTATTCATCCTATTAACCAGATGTGCTGTATATTTTTTGGTAAATATCTATAAATTCGATGCTTTTAAAAATTCTTTCACAGAGAAAAGTGCTTTATCTTAATAATAGATGGTGCTAGGATGGAGGATGACAGAGAGTCAGAAGTAATGCATGAGTGGCCTCTTATGTTTTGTTTTATTTTCTGGTGCCAGTTCTTAACAAGTTGGCTTATCATGACTTTTAAGTTTAAAACTTATATGTTATTTTATAATCAGTCCATCTTTTAATGAAGAGTGTGCATCAATACCATTAAATTGCATAAACAGCCAAAAGAAAAAAAAAACAGTTTTTGTTTCAAATACAAAGCACTTCATGATAGATTCATCTTTTAATAAAAATACTTATATAAAAAAACTGTTGAATTAAATTTATTCCATCAAGCTCAGACTACTAATGTTCACATTAATCAAGTTAATATTACTTATAATTAGTATTTATTTAAAATATTTTCATACATTAATAATTTATATCATTTTTTTTATAGGTAATAATTATAGCTTTAGTGATATTTGACTGTTTATTGGTTATTTCTGAACTGATGATAGATTTGGAAATACTACCATTAGGTGATGAACATCATGTTGCTCCTCATGTAAGTTAAAATATTCTAAAATAGACTGATATTTTTGGAAAAAGTTTTTGATGGATTAATAATTAAAATATCTTTCAAAATTGCCTTTATGAAAAGCATGCCAAATTATAAATTTTATAATGCATTTCTTTAGTTTGCAATTTTATTATTCATTTCCTCAATTTAGCTGTTTTAGTGATTTAATAGTTTTCAGTTATTATTGTCATTTCTTTAAATTTTTTAATTTAATTCTGAGAGGGAAACCTCTATTAATCTGAATATTTTTAAATAATAGATAATTCAAATGACATTTCTTATTGCATTTTTATATTAAAAGAAATTTTATAGAACTTAAACTAAGTCAATAAAATTTCTATGAGATGACAATACCTTACAATTAAATTTCATTGTATCTCCAGATAAAAATGGAAAAACATCTTAATCTGTGAGATAATCTTGTTTATGATGTGTAGTAAAATAAATTCTCTTTGAAAGGTATTGATCAAGTAAAGATTTGTATTCCCTGTATTTAACATTCCAAAGTTATTGTTCGGTTCATGCTTATTAGTGAAATGGGCTTGAATTTGTCAAGATGAATAATAAAGACAATTTAGAAATAATTGTTTTATTTATTTTTAAAATTTAATCAAATTTTATATTTTAATAAATATTTTCTATTTTTTTTAGTTTCTATGAACTGATCCTAATTTATTTATATTAATCTCTCATTTATTATTCATATAGCCAAGAAATGCATTTTAGAATTTTACTTATTTTATATTCAATAATTATCTAATGTTTTTGGTGAAGAACTCAGTATTATCAATTTTTGGGTCTCTGCCTTTGTACCAAATATTCTGTTGACAAGATTTTGATTTTTTGTACTGAATATTATCAAAAATGTCTTCAAGATATCAGTCTTTATAAAAATTCAGAAATGAAATTTTCCCCCAAACATTTATAGTAAATCCCTGATTTTAAATGATTAATTTGTCCAAAAAATTTCTGCATAAATCAAAAACTATGTTCAGCAATGTTTAAACCTCAATATACATGAATGGGAACATTAGCAAACAATAGCCAAATGAAATTTATGAGCATACTTTAAACATAAATAATAAAATTTAAAGTCATACATGATATTTTTAACATGGTGCAATGGAAAAATTTATTTTGGGAAAAAATTAATTTCAAAATTATTGTCTGATCATTAACTACTAGATAGTGCCACCTTAGTCCAAATTTAAAAATTAATTATTAATTCAACAGATGATGGACCATAGTCTTGATTAAAAATAATAATTATAGTTTAATTCTAAATTACTATGCTAAGGGTTAATTTGACTTAAAATATTTGGTTTGTAGATATTCCCTTAGTTAGTTTCTGTTTGAGTAAATATACTCTTATTTTACCCCAAATGTTTACAGCTTTTTAATTATTCTTTTTTTAATAACGTTTTAAAATTTGGAAAAAATTTTAATAACTGAATATGTAGAAATCAGCACTAATTCTAAAGTGGAAAAAAAATATTGTTTTTCCACGTTAGAATTAATGCTGATTTCTACATATACAGTCATTATATAAGTGGAAGATTATATATATACAGGGTGTGCCAGCTAAATCCGGACAAAATAGACAATTTAATTTTGTTAAATAAAATTTTGTTTAAAGAATAAAATTATCATTTGCACATTAATTTGGAATCTCTTAAGATTAAAATTACTCGATGTAATTCCTTTCTGCCTCAATTACTGCTCGATCCTCGACCGGAAACAATGACATGCTCTGCGCAACACCTGCTTGTCCAAGTTCGAAAACTCTGCCTCAATAGTGGCCTGGAGAAATGCCACATTAGGATGTCTCGACCTATTAGAGACCCTTTCAATAACGTTCCATATGTAATAGTCCAAAGGATTCAAATCTGGACTGTTAGGAGGCAGAATTCTTTAGACCAAAACATATCCACGTTGTCTGACAACCAGTTTTGCACTAAATGACTGGTGTGCACAGGTATGCCATCCTGCTGGAAGATGTAGAGTCTCCTGGAAGCCACAGTTTCCATCCAATGTTTCACTATTGTTGTAAGAACATGCAAGTAAACCTCTTTTGTTACGGTTTCCCCCTTTCCAAAGATGGGCGGCGGCATGATGTCACCTTCATCAGAAACAACACCTAGGTCGTGAACACTGGCCGGAAACTTCGTCCTAGCTATTACGGTGACATCTT
>AYEL01059145.1:0-20317 GCA_000484575.1 Olivierus martensii | reverse complement strand
AAACGATATCAGGACAGAGTATATGGACAACAAAATATAATTTTTTCGTGCCAAAAAATTAAAAAGTAAAAAAGTTACGGCAAAATATCGAATATCAAGTATCATATTTCATAACCCTTCGGACCCCTAGGGAATGTTTATTTTTTTTTAAGAGGAGCGGATAAGGTTAAACAAAGAATATGAGTTTTGATAACCTTACCCCTAGTTTACATAATGAGATGTTAGCATGGCCTGAAGTTGTTGACATTGGATGGACACTTATTGTTAACAGTTTTATACTCCTGGTCTACAAATTACTTTATATCATCATCATAAAATTACTTATATTTTAAATAAGAAAAAAATTAAAATAATAAACTTAATGTAAACAAATAGCTGACAGCATAATCAGCAGTTTATTTTCTACCAATAATTTAGGAGACTAACTTCAGCACCAATTGTCAAGTATGATATGGTTACTTTGATAACTTGAAATAGACTTAAATATGGAAAGGGGCAATCAAAATTTAGCCACCAAGCTTACCATACAAAAGAAAAAAAAAAGATAACTTGAAATATATAAATTTTTAAATAAAACTAATTTAATGATTGATAAATGTGAGAAACTTGAAAAATCACATTATTTTTAAGAGACAAAACTTCCCTGAATTATAAATTAACAGTTAGCTGCTAATTCATAATTTGGAAAAAAAAACAATAGACAAATGAAGCAAGAATAAATTAGGGAAGGTATGTGTAACATAATATTTATTGGTTATGAGGCCAAATTTGTGAAATTTAGGCTGTCCAAAGTTGATAATTGGATTAGATAATTCCGATTAAATTGGAATTAAAGGGTTACTTAATTAACTCTTTTATTTCAATTTAATTCCTTAATTAACCCTTTAAATTTATCAAACATCCAAGTTAAAGCAATTTTTGGTTATTACGATTAAAGAATGAGCAATAAAATAAAAATTGATATTTCAATAATTTTTTTCTTGATATAAGAAAAAAAAATAAAGTTATATGTTTCTTAATATTATCTGACATAATATATTAATACCTTATCTCATAAGATAAATATTAAATAAAATTTATTATCTTTAATTTCGCGCAAATTTTTTTTCATATATATGTATTGTATATAATTTTCATATCATATAGTCCTATATATATTAATACTTTATCTCATAAGGTAAATATTAAATAAAATTTATTATCTTTAATTTCGCGCAAATTTTTTTCATATATATGTATTGTATATAATTTTCATATCATATAGTCCTATGAGATCGCTTGAATCAACGCCACCTAGAAAAGCTTGAATACAATATTTCTATCATAGTCGAGGCTTAAGTAATTAAATTAATTGTCGCAATTTTTTTTCATTTTATAATTAAATTTTTAATTCTATAATAATATGAATATATATACTGTATTTTTATTTTTACACGTATATAAATATTATCATAGACATTGTAACTAAGCTTTTCAACATCCGGTAGAAGAGCTTGAATTTTTATGGAGAGGAATAATGATAGAGGCCAGTCGTCTGCTGCCTAAAATATTAACAGCTCTGTTTATTGGATTTTTGTTATTAGGATTAATCCATTTAGAAACCAGAGAAAAAAATATTAAAGGTATATTATTTTATAATTTTAAAATATTTTGTTGTAATATAAATTAGTTTTTAGAAATTCGTTTAATAATTTATAATAAATTAGGATCTATTAGGTTTTAATTCTGTTTATATAAATGCCTCAAGGTTATGCAATGCTTTATTTCAACTTTTTAATTTTTTCCTTTTATTATTAATTTATCATTTAAAAGTACGAAAAATTTTAATATTAATATTTTATATACTGTAATTATAGCTATTTAATAATGCAGAAAATAATTATTATTTGTGATTTTTCATTTCTCATTAAATACGTTTCCTGTTTATTTTTTAACACGATTTCCTGTTCCGTTCTGCAATCGTGATTCGGTATAGGTTATTTTAAAGCAACATTGCAACAGATATTTCATTTATTGTTGGCATTTTTTCGAATATAATGAAAAGATTTTATTAATATGTAAAGTAAGAAAATATGTATATTTAAACGGGCGCGCCAGTTGTGTCCAGTATCAGTACGCAAAACTTTAGTTAGCGCCTATATACCCCTCTCCCAATAAAAAAAAAATTACTTTATAAAAACGTATCAGTGAGTAAAAACGAAATACGAAATATATTAATTATAAAATTTATCGAATAGAAAGCATAAATTGCAAAAAAAAATGTATAAAAAACAATAAACATACAAGAAAGGTACAAAAACAACAAAAATCATTTGGAAAAAATAAAATAATTTATGTTATTTGGCAAGAAAATCATTTTGCATCACCTTATGTAGTTTTATATGAGTAAAATTACATAAGGTGCAAAATGCTCATACAACATACTTCGTGATCCCAACTGCGCCATTTTTTTCTTATATATTTAATTTATTTTCTACATTTTTATTTTCGTTTATTTTTTATTTTTTCTCTTTTATTTATTAAAATTTAATATTCGGACATTTATTTATATTTAAAAATTTAATTTTTAATAGTTAATAATTTTTAACTGCAATTTGTATTTTTGAATTCTGTTCCATCAATAGAATACTTAATATGTTCGATTGATGATGGCTACTGAATAGCCGAAAACGTTATCTAACAAATTAGTATTTAATCTACTTTTGTGCTTTAATTGATTTCAATATTATTAATAGTAGGATGAATCATTATATGAAACAATTTTTTCATATTGTTAATCGGCTTTGATTAATGCGCGAGTTTGATTATTTCCTATGTTGAAAATGTCGGCGAACAAAGCATTGGAGGAGAGAGGGGAGAAGTTGAGGGAAGTAAAAAAAAGAGTAAGAAGAATGGAAGGCTCTGCTAGAAGCTTCTACCAGGCAGAACTTCTCCCGGCATCGTCAGAGGACTTCCAGGCATGACAGCGGAAGAGACAGACCCAGAGTCCAAGAAGAAGAGAGAGGCGGCCATCAAGGAGGGGTACGGGATCGCTCGAGGTAGGCCGGCACCGGGGAAGAGGTGGACGACGAGATAGACTCCAAGGAGGATAGAAGGTGGTCATCGAGGGAAATCACTATCTCCTTGGAGATACGTGACTCGGCTCCAACATCCGCCGCCAACCCCTGTCCACCAGAGGGGAGGAATCCGAGACTGGCTCTGCTGCTGGGGCCCAATCGAGGATGATGAACCTCCGGAGGTTTGGGTGCGTCACGACCACTGGCTAAAGCGTCCCGGATCCGTTTCCTGTTTTGGCATCGTCAGGGCGTCCAAGAGTGTTTACTCTTGGACGCCCTGACAAGGGTTGCAACAACATCAGCAACCCCAGCTCGACTTATTACAACTAACATCTCTGATGGAGAAGGAAGATGAATAGTTGAAGAGTAGAATTACTGACGACACATTCTATTCGTCTCATAGAATCATAATAAAACAGGAAGAATTTTGTAAACTGTATTAGGCATACAAGACGAAAGAGAACAATTCGTGTTACTGCAACTATGAAAGTTACTCGACTATTCAAAGTTACTGCAACAATTACTCAATTATACTATACGAGAGAGTAATATTTTGTGTGAATGAAATAGTCGAGCAAAACATTTCAGTGCCAGATCAAGAATTGACTTCTTGTAGAGAGTATAATGTTGAAACAAAGAATATTAGAAAATTTGATCGATCAGAAGTATTACTATAAATTCATCTCCTTGCGAAAAATTTTGTCAGAATAGTGAATAAGAATGGTGAATTTCCGATGTATAATCTACGCTAAACTTATAGGAAATACTTCCTTCGAGACACAAATCATCAACTGAAGAATAATAGATGTTTTTATAATCTTTCATATTAGAAGGATGCTAAAAATTATTGCTGAAAATTTTTGAACCCTTATAAATCTATTCTCTTCTCTCTATTACTCGAAATTATGCAAATATGACATTAGCAGGAATCTGAAAACTGATTTATCAAATTTTTATCTTGGATATTTTCGTTTGAAATCCTCATTTACTTCAATGAATACGACTGGAGGTCATTAGTATATGGATGCCATTCGAAAGATTTACTGAGACAACTTTGATGGATAAGGACGACAACGTAACTTGCCTAATAAAGAGGAATGGAGAAAAAGTTGGCAGATTATTGTTATATTTGTTTACAGGTATTTCAGACTATTGTCACAAAAATAAAATATCTGTTTTCACAATATAACAAAAAAATTTTAATTCGGTATCATTCTATTACCTGTTCTTGAGAAAAATAAATTTTTAATTTAGCTGAAAAATTCTTGCTATATCTTATTTTAGAAGAAGTTTAAATTTAGCAGATTCAATTTTTTATAAATTGCTATTAAATTTATTAAACAGAAATTTATAAAAAAATATATATTTATATACATCTAAATTTAATATCGACTATATTACGGTAATTACAGACAGATAAAGAAATTTGACTTTTATTTTGCTTAATAACAATCTATTTGCGATGTGTCATACGTAAATACGGCGGACTCCCGTATAACGCGGGAGATAAGTTCCGTGTTATACGAGACATGCATTATCAGACCATTTATGCAAATTTAAACTTGTCTCTGAGTTCCAGCACTGATGCATAAAATTGCTAACGACATGTGCGTTAGTTTCATTTATGAATTTTATAGTGTGCAGAGTGTTAATTAACTTGTTTTAAAGATTTCGGTACAAATGCATATATTGCCAAACCCAGTAACCCTAGACTCCCCTCTATCGATCGATAGAGGGCTCGAGACATGCAAAATATTCCTATACTTGACGACAGCATCGGAAGTCAGTATTGAATTAAGGGAGCGGCGTATTACCAACTTTTGTGAGGGTATTAATGCGCACGGAACAGTCGATTTCGATGTAAAAGGTGACGCCGTCATTAAGAACGATGTTTAGTTTTATGTAATCGTGCCTCTGGGTTTTCAGTTTTCAATTTCGAATAAACGTTCAATGCAATTTGCTTCATTTGACGGCTAATCATGCAATCTTTCGAAAACGACTTAAACTTATTTGTAATGTTAAGTTTTTGGTGTTATCTGGCATTTTTCTTGTATACGAAAATTTGCTACACTTAAAAATTTTGTTTTAAATCTTACTCATTGGTTCTTATATTTTTACTAAAAAAATAAAAAATAAAATTAAAGTTGCACATTTTACCTCAGGGTCCTTTTAAGTGCGGGGTCCGGGGCAGTTGATAGGCCCCGCTTGCCCGGGCCTAGGTGCGATACTGGAAAAAGCAATAAAAATGTGTTTTTTTTTAATTGAATAAATTAACCACTAAGTGCGGGGTCCGGGGCAGTTGATAGGCCCCGCTTGCCCGGGCCTAGGTGCGATACTGGCAAAGCAATATGCGTTTTTTTTTTTAATTGAATAAATTAACCACTTTCTATTTGTATTCTTCGCCATTTTTTAAATGTCTTTTGTGAAAATTTTCGTCCGAAAGAATTGCGTAGAAAATTAAAATATTTTTATTTGTTTAGGACCCGTTTATAAAATAGCCTGCCTTATTGTATGAGAAAATATTTTCGGTCAAAGTCCGGGATTATCAAAATTAAACACACTTACTGTATTTGTTTAGTGAAGTACTGAATAATTCTGGAAACATCTCTCTCTCTTTTTTCTTCCCATTTTTCTTTTATTAAATTTTGATACACGTAAAGTTTCTTTTTCTTTTCCTCTTGGGACATCTAATTAAAGAAAAAAAAACACTCAATTATAATAAATTTTATTATTAAAATTCGAAATTATTATATATTTTTTTTATAATATTAATTAAAAAATCTTAGTATAAAACACAATTTTTACAATGAATATTCCATTATAAATTTATTAACTTAAATAAAAATTAATATTAAAACAAAATGTCGGATTATTAAATATATACAGTATATATAAATTTCTTTAGCGAAATATATAAAAGCGTGAAAAATTTAATTTTTTCATCAGTTTAACAAAATTAAAAAGTAAGAAATATATTACGTTAAATGTACAAGGAAAAAATGGATAACTTACATTAGATCTTACCTGGTTAGTTCAAATTCAAATTTAGTTCTTGTTTTTGTTATTATGTTATTATTGATGCACTGCACTTTATTGTTCTATGTCTAATTACAAAATCTTACAACTAATAGTCTACTTTTTTGATTAATGATACAATACAGTACGTACACTGTAACAGCAGAATATACAATAAAGTTAAAAACTGCAGTAAATTTTCTTATATATGCTTAGAGAAAAATGTGAGTTTGAACAAGATTAAACAAAATTCAAACGTGCGTCATCCTGTAAACAGCAAACTTGCAAGTTCAAGTTTTTACTTATTTACGTTAAACTACTTGTTAGAACTAGGATCAGAATAAAATAAGATCTTAAAGAATAATAACAAATGAGTGATTATAAATAATTTGTTGAAGACAAATCTATAAAATATAATTAAAATTTAAACGAAATATAATTTACTTTGATACGCAGCAGACTCTCGTACAATGCGGGGGATAAGTTCGGCGTTATAGGAAAATCGCGTAATACGAGACATGCATTTTATCAGGCGATTTGATGCAAATTTAAACTTGTCTTTGAGTTCCTGCACTGATCGCATATTGCTAATGAGTTGTGCGTTATTTTCGAATATGGTTTTGTTGTCTATAAATTAACTTGTTTTAAAGAAAGTTTCTTTTAATAAAGGAAAAAATAAAAATAGAATACAGAAAACTAAATTTTAAAAATATATTATATACAAATAGAGCCAGTATAACACGGACTCCGAAAACGCGGATTCGTATAACCTAATGGAAAAATTGTTAAAGTTGTCATGGAAACGAAATAAACATCGTTTGGTTTTACTACGATCAACGGATATTATAAGTAACGGATAAATAACAAAAAAAAATATTCTAAGCGTTATACGGGATTGTTTTTAGCGTTGTATGAGTACTAGTCGCAATTTTTCGTCGCGTTATAGGAGAGCGTGTTATTACGTAAGTAATGAATAATATTTTTTTAAGTACAGTAGGGCCTCAACATTCGCGGCCGACTTTCTTGTACTGTACATCTTTTCGGCATTCGCGCTTTGCTTATTCGCGGTTTTCCCCCTTTCGAGGGAGAAATTTTTCCGTAAATTTTTTAATAAAAATTTCTGTATACAGTACGGTACAGTATTTATATTAATATCACAATTTATTCTATTAGAAACACGTTTATTTAAGCACAAGCTCCTTAGACGCACAGTTCAAAAAAAATTGCCGAATTACTGTAGTGTTTGCTTCGTCATCCGGGTCTCTATGCTTTAGTTTTGCTAGCACACATCTTCGGTTGGTCCCCGAGGGGGGTGCCTGGGGTGGGATAGCATCTTGGGTACTAGAATGTACATGTTCAAAAGTTTGAGCAATCTGGTTCCATAGTCCTTGTAATTGCTTATAGGTGTATCCGTATTTTTCAGCTTGTTTTAGAATATACTTAAATTCATCCGACCATTCTCTGTGGTTCATGCAATGCATGTGCGCTCTTCTAAACAAGAATCTAAAGGCAGATAGTTTGTATGAGTAAGGATCCGCGGACTATGACAGAATAATATTCATCTTGTACATTGGTTTTCTATAGATAGTAGTACGATATTCTCCATCTTTTATAGAGACCTTAACATCTAGGAAGTGGAAGTCCGTGTCTTCCTGCTGGTCTATTGTGAGACCAGCAGTCCTAAGGAGCTATCAGTGAGGGTCCGGAGAAGTTCGTGTGTGCGTTCATTATTCCATAGGATACATATATCATCGACATACCTCACATAGAGCTTAATATCTGATAGGAAAGGGCGGATGGCACAGGTTTCATTGTATCTAACAACTATTTCCGCCATAACCTCAGCAAGGGGTCCTCCTATAGGGACACTCTTTCTTTGGATATAATATTTACCCCGGAACGTGTAGTAGGAATTGTACATTATCAGGTGGCACACCGTACGTAATATCTCCACATCGTAATTAGTATCTTCTAGGTGCTCAAGGATAAATCTGTATAAAAGTAGGCACGCAGGCGCTAACTCAATGGACGGGTAGAGCGACTTGTAATCTAAGACGGAGATGCGCTCATCTGGAATGGCCCTTTTTCTAGAAGTCTTTCTATAAAGTGGCTGGAGGAACTAACAGTGTACGGATATTCTTTTAAATGTCGCATTGCCCAGTGCGCAATGGTGGATTCAAGGTTATACAGAGGGGAAGAAATTTTGTCAACCATGGGCCTAATAGCCACAGGTGTTTTGTGGCTCTTTATATACCCAAACCACCTCGGTGGGATCGGCGAGTGGATATCCTTTATCTTCCAGATAGTCAGAAAGCCATTTGAGCGGGTTATTCTACGTACTTTTCTGTGGAGCTTGTCGGTGGGTTCATTAGGCAAGCATTCGGAAGCCGATCCTTGGATAAAAAGCAGAAAGGAGGCAGTCATAATTCTCTCTACGAATAATAGCTATCTTTTTAGTTTTATCGTCTCTCGTACAGACGAGGTTCTGCTGGCGCATCCATTCATTGGCATACGATAGTTTTGCATTTAGGGCACGGTGTTGTTCACAGGATTGTCTCTTAGAACACATCTCCTTCTTATGTAGGATATCCCATCTTAACTTTTCTTGTAATAAATCATCATGTGGAGCCAGCAGTCTATCAATATACGGTACATTCTTTGATAATTTTGTGATGGTACTGGCTACAGAGAACAGGCCAGTCAATATAAGGTCAGAGACAGGAGGCGGGATTTGAATGTCGCCGACAACGACCAACATATCCTGGAGTTCGAGCTTCTGGTAGCGCCTGTTACGTACCTGATATTTCAAAATCCACTTAAGAAAGAATTACGTGAAAAAGTTTAAGTTCGTTTTTATCTGACATTGC
Organism: Olivierus martensii; assembly: GCA_000484575.1. NCBI lineage: Eukaryota > Metazoa > Arthropoda > Arachnida > Scorpiones > Buthidae > Olivierus > Olivierus martensii. The sequence continues at coordinate 11,379 of AYEL01059145.1, read as the reverse complement.
AAGGAATAGAAGTACAAGCAGGTTAATGCTTGTCTGTCATGTGCCAAGCATAGGAACACAGTATTAATGTAAGTTAGTATTAAGAGACAAGATTATTTAACTGAATCTAACTTACTTTGACCTGTACTTTATTTATTCAAAGTTTAACATGGGTTTTTCACTTAGTTTTTATTTACTAACACTGTCACTTTTATAGTGAGTATGGGCCACTGTTGGTTTGATGATAACACAGAATCAGGATGATCAAAGCAGCTACTGCTTTATGTAGAATCAATACTGTTTTACAGAATGCAAAATGGCTAAAATAATGTTTACTGGAATGAATTATCACAATCCTGTGCAAGTTCACTTATTTCATGCATTTTAGTCACCTTCTTTCTTTCAACTATTCTACCTTATTTCGTTTTCTATCTTTCTCCTGTACCCCTTTTCAATTGAATAAATCTCTGAGTAGGGGCTTATTCTTCATTCTACAAATGTTCGTGAATATTGTCAACAAAGATTATTTATTTGTAATTTAAAATTCCAGAGTAACAAACTGTGTGTAAACATTTCTATAAACTAACATTTAAAACTCATTTTAAGCAACTATAAAGTTTATTGAGAAAGAGAAATGTTCTTAGATACTAATACAAACTTCCTTCAATTGAACCTATCAAAATTATAAAATATTTGCTTTGAACTTTAAGTGTTAATTAAAACCAAAGACAAGTTCTATAGATTATAATTTTATATACAAAGTGATTTTAAATTACTATTGGGGTTTCCATGATCTATAATTTTCAAATTGGAAATAAGAAAATAAAACAGCTTATAAAATATGAAAATGTAACTCAAAAAGTTTTATTTGGCTTCTTAACATGCATTTTTCTGGGGTCTGGGTTGGACATGATGGAGTGATTCTGTACCTCCATGCTCATCTGATATTTACACTGCTTGATCTTTTCCTATGAGGATATATGAAGTGTGAGGCCGCGGAGACCTCCCATTTTATAGTTATATTTTTTATAAATTTATTCTCTAAAATTGTATAATTCAATTTATTATTTTAATTGTGAAGTTTTATATGTTAATCAATTTATGTAATATGTTAATCAATTTATTTGTCAAGAATATTATATTATTTCTATCTTTTTTCCTCTCTTCACACTCCTCCCCTCTTGACAAAAACGATGCCGAAGATTCTAAATCATAGGCCATCGTTTGATCCGACATCGACAAACAACTACGTCGAGCAATATTGTCTCGACCTCCATTGTCGGCTTCACGTTTCACTGTGACTCTATTAAACAGTCCACCTACGGGATCCATTACAGGAACACTAAAATGAGGAAATGTATCTGTTACCACTGGACAGGTTTCAATCACTGTTGGAACAACTGGCCTTCGCTGTCGGTGTTGACGAACTTCATGGTTGAAGCAGGAATTAGCAAACAAATAATCCAAATAATCCAAATAATTAGTAAAATGAGGCACAGGATATGTCGGGAAGTCCCGGGTTTCGGCACCAGTGTAACGAACCGTATCTTCCGATTCATTAGCTTGTTCACTAGCTTCCCCCTGTGCTCGCAGCACACATCCAGCAGCAATGTTCACCTTGACCTCGTGCGTTTCCACCCAATTAATGAAGCGTTGAAACAAATCCATTCTTATTTTAATCTGCTTTATTGTGTCACTTTCACTTGAATACAAAAAAAAAGCAAACAGTACCTTCCAACTTACAAAGAAATACAATGAAAAGGGCATGTGGAAATACTAGAGACAACACTTACGACGACGACGACGATCAGCCCAAACATCTCACAAAACAACTGGAAGGACCTCTCTTGGTCAATTGACATAATACTATTTATAAAAGATAACAATTTACATAAAATTTTTCCTGTTAAATTATTATAATTTATACATAAAAGACTTTTAATTTTTACTAAATTTATATCATACTGAGAATTTAAATCACACTTTAAATTAGCAATTAAACTAATATTATTAATATACGAAAACAGATGTTTAAACAGATTCCCGCCGTAATCCACGCCTCCAACATGGCGGCCTCTCGACCATCATAAGGTAAAACGTCCGTTACCACTTCTTTTTTTTTATCTTCACACTCCTCCCCTCTTGACAAAAACGATGCCGAAGATTCTAAATCGTAGGCCATCGTTTGATCCGACATCGACAAACAACTGCGTCGAGCAATATTGTCTCGACCTCCATTGTCGGCTTCACGTTTCACTGTGACTCTATTAAACAGTCCACCTATGGAATCCATTACAGGGACACCAAAATGAGGAAATGTATCTATTACCACTGGACAGGTTTCAATCACTGTTGGAACAACTGCCCGTCGCTGTCGGCGTTGACGAACTTCATGGTTAAAGCAGGAATTAGCAAACAAATAATCCAAATAATTAGTAAAATGAGGCACAGGATATGTCGGGAAGTCCCGGGTTTCGGCACCAGTGTAATGAACCGTATCTTCCGATTCATTATCTTGTTCACTACCTTCCCCCTGTGCTCGCAGCACGCATCCAGCAGCAATGTTCACCTTGACCTCGTGCGTTTCCACCCAATCAATGAAGCGTTGAAACAAATCCATTCTTATTTTAACCTGCTTTATTGTGTCACTTTCACTTGAATACAATATAAAAAAAAAAGCAAACAGTACCTTCAAAACTTACAAGGAAATACAATAAAAAGGGCATGTGGAAATACAAGAGACAACACTTACGACAACGACGACAACGATCAGCCCAAACATCTCACAAAACAACTGGAAGGACCTCTCTTGGTCAATTGACATAATACTATTTATAAAAAATAAAAATTTACATAAAATTAATCCTGTTAAATTATTATAATTTATACATAGAAGACTTTTAATTTTTACTAAATTTATATCACACTGGAAATTTAAATCACACTTTAAATTAGCAATTAAACTAATATTATTAATATACAAAAACAGATGTTTAAACAGATTCCCGCCGTAATCCACGCCTCCAACATGGCGGACTCTCGACCATCATAAGGTAAAACGTCCGTTACCACTTCTCCTTTTTTTTTTTATCTTTACAATCGTACTGCTGTAACTTTTGAAGTACATGTATACAGGTTCTTCTTGAATTACAAACATTATAAATATAAACATTCATAATTATATATGTGAAATCTTACTTTCAGATTTCAGAAAATTAAAAAAATCTTTAATAATTTTAAATATTATCATAGCAGAATGCTCTAGCAACTGATATAATTTAAAACTCCATAGTTAATATATTATAGCATTATTTCAAAATTGCAAAGATTATACTAAAATTGGAAATTTTTTATTCAAATTTGTGAAATAATAAACTTCTTATTAGTCTAGTTCTAAAATATATTACAAAATAAAGTGTATAAAATTATTTCAATACTTTTTGGGATAAAGAATGAAAGCATTTGATTTATGAACAACTCAAGTTATAAACAAAACTTATATAGGAATAAGTTCGTAACTTGAGGAAGCTTGCCTAGATTTCTAAAAAACTTCTATTCCAATTTCATTAACATTTATATAATATATATATATAGAAAAATAGTTTTGTTAAATTAGAAGGAAAGAATCTTTATCTATAAAATATCAGTATGAAAATTTGTATCAGTGCTTTTACCAATGTTTGTGTGGAGGCCACCGGCCTGCACATAAGACCTGAGGACGATATCGACAGGCGTTGGCCTAAATGTGGTAAGTGAGGCACGTGTGTAAGGACGGGTAATTGAGTGGTTCAGCAACTCAATCGGAGACTACATTCAACAAGAACATCTTCCTTTTATTCATGTGAGAGATTTCTTTACATAAGGAATGACGAATAACGTCATAGAGAGAGAGATACCTGTGTTGCACAAATTTTCCAACGGTAGGTTTTTAAGTCTAAACGTTGAAGATGACTGAAGTATAATCTCTAGTCCTTAATTTTGACAGTCTTTAGTCCTTTAATAATACACAGTCACAAACAGATGGACACTCGAAGAAGATGATAGTTGAATCTAGTAATTAAATGGTTTCTTTCCGGTCTCACTTCTGACTGGGCGTTGAAACAGCCAGACTGATCAGAAGATGAGTGTTGTCGATTGGTAGTGTGAACAAGGAGAGCGGAGAAAAGTCGAGAAAACGGAATGTCGATGACAAGGAGATTCAATCTTGAGTGCTGTGACCAATGGTCTGGTTGTTGTGGAATTGGCCCGGATTAAGGGTGGTGTCTGCTCTTAAATAGTGTGATAACTATGTGACCTTTTCTCTCACCTTTTTCCCCGGGAGAGACAGGATGGTTTTCAGCTTAGCAATTCGACGTACCAGTGTCTATTTCTCCCCTATCCGACCTGACATCGATATATAAACATAGTTTGCAATTTATTATTATCGGGGACAAAAGTCTGAGAGACAGTCGAAATATGACGCGATACGTTGCTGTATTTTACTATATTTATTTTAACAGCATGTCATTCCCCCTCTGTTAAATTCTTTTCTACTTCTCCCACTTCTCTTATTTTATCTTAATCGCGACGAGAAAAACCCGAGGTGGAGAGTGATAAAGTACAAACATCCCACATTCGATTCTCTACATTTGAAATGTTTCTGTTAGGGTTTGCTGGTTTTTAGAAACCGTAACTGTAAACAACTGAGTTCTGCTGCTTCTATTAATATAAGAAATAACACCAAGCACTTTAAGCAGGACAAACACACTAGTTTATTATTAGATTTCAAGACCTCGGTATAAGGGATCTTGAAAATGATTTTATTCTTGATTTGAAAATATCCATGCTTAGGCGCATTATTTATTCAAATGTTAGATATTCAGATAAACACCACTTTTACTATATTTATAAATTACTTATCAAAAATATACAGATATTCAGGATATCTGAAATAATTTAATATACACTACTAAAATATAATTTCAGCTCACTTGGGCAGGGAAAGAACAATCCGTAATCGTCAAATTGAAACGATTACGGATTGTTCTTTCCCTGCCCAAGTGAGCTGAAATTATATTATTTTTAGTAGTGTATGGAAATTATGGAGCAGCGTAATAAAGAAATTACGTTATTTTTAGTTTTTATAAAAATTTACATTAAATATAATTCAAACTAAATAATTATTGATCAAACAGCAATATATGAAATTAAAATTGTCAGTTTTCTTAAAAATCAGGTATCAAGCACAGTTAGATGAACGTTATCAAGAATATTATGCACAGATGTCAAGGGAAACTGAATATGAACGTGTTAGTGTTCATTCTGGTCGAAGTTCAGTGAATGATGAATTACAGAGAGAGAGACAAAATAGGTACTGTTGTTTAAAATTTATTCTGGTCGAAGTTCAGTGAATGATGAATTACAGAGAGAGAGACAAAATAGGTACTGTTTAAAATTAATTTTGTTTTAAAAATTTTAAATATGCAATTTAAATTTTATTTGAATTAACAGATTTGGAGGGGAGCTAGATCAGAATTCTATAGGTGGATCAGATTATTCTAATTATCAACAATATGATCAACATTCTTATGGAGCTGATTGTACAAATTCCACAAATATAACGGACAGAGGTTTGTATTGTTTTATTTCTCTTCATAATTATGATGAAATTAAAGACTGTTTTCTAAATTAACTATTTTATTATAAATTTTATAATGCAATTTGAAAAATTTCCATTTTATTAAATCACATTTTTGTTGTAATTTATTTCTTTGTTTATAAAAATTTAAAGAAACTTATCCATATACAGTGAAATTTCTTCAAATCAACATGGAGTGCATTCTGTTCTACCTATGTAAAAAAAAAAATCAGATTAATTATTAACTTTTTGCATGCCATTGGCAACATATGCTGCTGAAAATCATTTACTGCCAGGAGCTATTGACATGATATATTGTGCATAGTAGGAATAAACGAACAAAATTTTACAACTGCAATTTGGCCAATCCTATTTGGTTTTATTGCAATTGTCTTTAAAAAGTTTTCCAAAACAGGAATATAATGTGTTTCTGATCATCAAAGTTGCAGAATCGGATGGCAAATGATCCGACTCTGACTCCACATTTTAAAAATATCCAACTCCCTGAAATTTGTAAGTTCCGACTTCCAACTTGGCAGTTCAAAAATCCAACTCCAATTCTGACTCCACCCAAAAATCTCCGACTCTGCAACCCAGGATTGTAGAATCAAATGACAAATGATCCAACTCAGACTCCACCTTTTAAAAAAATCTGACTCCGACTCTGTAACACTGCTGATCATGGTTCCTAAATGTTTTCTGGCTAAAATTTTTTATTTTAAAAGGTATTTATAAAAATTTGTTTGTTTGAATATTTTTCAGAAAATTAGCGTTTTTCTTCTCTTCCTTCTCTATATTCTAGATTACTGTATTCATGTTGTTTGGATTATATGTAGAAATAAAGTTAATTATGAAAATTTTTGTCAAAAATTAATTTTTTATGAACAATAAAATCTTAAAATTAAAAAAATATTATAGATAATACCAAAATTTTGCTTAATTCTATTAAAATAGTCAATATTTTTTTATTAATCATTGCAAATCACTTTAAGAAACTATATTGCTTTTTTAGATATCCAATTAATGAAACACTTCACCACAGCACTAACTAACAGTCCAAAAAACTATTTATTACTTAAAACTTCCAGAGTAACATTTTTGGCTATGATATAACAATCCTCAACTCAAACTTTTTTACAGTCTAGAACAAAAGACTGTAAAAGTTTGAGTTGATGATGGCTATATCATAACCGAAAATGTTACTCTGGAAGTTAAATTTTAAGTAATAAATAGTTTTCTGGACTACTAGTTAGTGCTGTGGTGACGTGTTTGATTAATATTAATCATTGATTTTTTACTTCATTTATGCTGTATTTTTGTCAAAAAAACAAAATACTAATATAAACAATGATCCATTATTAAAAGGGGCATGGCATTTTTATTGTTTTATTGCTGCCATCCTTTCTCTCCTTTTTCTTTCTTCTGTTAGAAAGAGAACAAAAACTTAATAAATTTTAAAAATTTCAAGAGATTTTGATGAAAATTAAATGAAATATGACAGTTTTAATTTTTTGTATATTAATTAAGCTTACTTAATTAGCTGGCTTGTTCATACAATCATTTTTTAACTCTTAGCATGCAACAGGTTAAGAATTAATTTTTAAATGACAAAGCATTTAAATGGATATTGGATAAATAATTTTGTAACAGCTATCCTGCTCAATGCTTTATATTGGAAATCAGGTAACGTATAGAGCCAGATAGATGACAGTTTTAGAAAGTGTCATCATAATTCAAAGTAAATCAAAATATTAAAATTTTATGTGAATTTCTGCTAAGATAATAAATTGATAAAATCTGAAGAGACTGTAGAATGCATTATGAAATGTATTAAAAATTATGAATTACAATTACTTTGTATTTCCAGCATGGAAATATGCTATCGAAAAATAAATCATCCTAGACCTCCAGCCCGGCTTAATGATGCAGCCATTTAGACTTAGCACTCCTGATTTTAGTTGAAAATTTTTTTATTTATTAATTCTTTTTTATTTTTTATTATATATGTTACAATTTTAAACATACTCTAATGCTAAATCTCATTATATTTGTTATTTAGATGATGATTTTTTTGTTGCTATGGTAACTAATATTGTTCCAATATTTAAATTTGTATTGTTCCAATTCCTGTAACCTGAAGATAGCAAATAGCTGAAAACATTTGTTACTGTAAATAAATCGTTGTTAACTACTAGAAAGTGCTAGTTTTTTGTCTTAATTTACTTTGAATTTCTCTAAGATTTTATATATGAAATTTATCATAATCTATATTTATGAAAAATCAAATAACTATTTTTACTTTATGATATTAAGGAATAATATTTTTATGGACATATTTCAATCTTAATATAAATTTTATACTGCTTTTATATTTATAAATAAGCCTTATTAAAAGTGGAAAAAGATAATTTTATTATAGAAGTACTTCGACTTCAAGAAGTCATTATCAGCTTTACACAAAAAAACAATTAGAATACCAATCTAATTGCTTTTTTGTGTAAAGCTGATGATGACTTCTTGAAGTCGAAAGTACTTCTATAATAAAATTATCTTATTCCACTTTGAATAAGGCTTATTTATAAATATACTAGTTATATAAGTGGAAGTTTATTTATGCACTATTATACTGTTAGTATAACATAAAAATACACTTTCTTTCACAATTAAGTAATAGCTGAAAAGAAGAAAGGAAAATTTAATATCTAAGATAATTAAACAAATATTTCTTTCTGCATTATTTAATTCTTAGAGAGATTGCACTTATATCAAATCTTGGGTTATTGAAGCAAAATTTGTTGTATATTAATATAAATTGTCAAGTTACATTAAAAGTACTTGATATAGCTCCTGTTTTACTTAAAAATTTGTGTGAGAATGCTATCATTCTTATTGAGGAACTGAGTACCAAGAACAGGGTTCAAATAGTTTGGATGGAAAAGCGAGAAGCGATTGACGGCAATGAGATTACAGATGAACTGGCCAAAGAAGGGCTTCTCATCCCTTTATTGGAGCTGAGCCTGCTATGGGCATCAGATCTAATGAACTGAACAGGATGTCAGAGACTGGTTGGCAGCTCAATATTTTTCCATTGGAAGTCTGTTCTTGGAGTAAGGCAAGCAAAAGCTCTTATTTTAGTCTCTCATTAGAAAATCATTAGAGAAGTCTCTCATTAAAGAATTAGAAAGTTGTTTGCACTGGATAAAAATCAAGTAAGGATTTTTACAGGACTCCTTCAGGCCATTTTCATCCTAGGAGATATCTTCACTATGGGGTTGCTGATAATTCCAGTTGTAGATGATAATAGGAGATAAAATGCTCCTTCACATAGTGTTTGAATGTGTAGTCCTCTTGGGGCTAAGATATGATCTTCTAGGATTGCATTTTCCTATATTAGATGTTTTTGTGATCCCATTGAAGATGATACTGTCTATTATGTGTAAGATGAGACTTCTTATGGGATGATGCTATTAGAAATGCACAAAAGATCACTGTATGGTTACAGTACTAGAGAAGTTTAAAGCCCTTCTCTCTTACTACTATTATTGCAATTTAATTACAATTTTATTATAAAAATTTCTTTTATATTTTATGAAAAAGTTTTATTATAAAACTTTATAAATTTTGTTCATAGTTAAATAACTATGTTATAAAATGGTAAAACATTCATATTAATTCATTAAATAAGCTAATCAAAATTTATTTCTATGCTCTGGAAAATTTTTATTTTGAATATTTTATCTCTTTTTAAGTCTATATATCTGTTAATATTTGAATTTAATTACAGAACAAATAGTAACATCAAGATTAACACCAACAAAATTTTCTTGTCCACATCCTGTAGCCTGTTTTAGTCCAGGAGGTTTACTAATAACTGTCTTTCCAAATTTAACTGAAACTGTTGGATCATCTGCCTTACAAATACATAGTGTGCAGGTAAAAGTTAATATATAAATTTTTTAATATAGGATGATTCTTAATTATTGTCAATGTTTCCATGGCCCATAATTTTCAAACTGGAAACAACAAAATAAAAGTATAACTCAAAAAGGTTTATCATCTATAGAATCAATACTGTAAAATACTAAACTTTAACATGTGCACTTTTTGTAGATACATATGTTTAAGTGGAAATCAGTTTTCTTCTAATTGTCTCTAGTATTTGTGCTGTAACAGTTTCAATTGCAGCAACAATTCTGGTCTTCAGTTCAGTTACAGGGGTTTTTAAAAAATATATTCTTCTGTGAGGCTGGATATATATGAATGGGCACATCAGCAAATGGAATTATCAGATGAAATTTATGAGCCTACTTTAATCATTAGAAAATTTAATATCATAAGTAATATTTTTGAAAAAATATAATTTATTTAATGAATTTCTCATTAGCATTTTATGGGAATTTAACAAAAATTACTACTTATGCATCTGCATATTTCTGAAATTGCATAAAGTTGAAACTGCATAAGTAAGGGATATACTGTGTATTAAAATAATGATGTACTCTTTTCAGGTTAGATCTACTTGTTGAATAAGACTTATATAATTTTAAAATGAATTATCATTCACTTCATGTTGATTTTTTTTAAATTAAAAATAGATTTAAAACACTTTCAATGTTATTTATTAACAATCTTTTTACAAAAATTATAAAAAATTATTAGATGAACAACAAAACTTTGTTGATTGGGACTCAACTATATTTAGTGATTCTTTACAATTTAGATTTCATTTTGAGAAAATTATATTCAAAAATTCTTTGGTATCATTTATTGTTTACTGTATAATCTAAGAAGAAATTTATTTTAATGAGAATTTTCTCTGAAATATTGAAAACTGATTACAACTGACTCTGAAATTCATTAAAGTGCTGTTAGACTGAAGTAAAATTGATATCATTGAGAACTACATAGGGGAATAATACATCAATCTGAAGCACTCCAATTGTAATATGAAAGATTCTGTTTTATAATTATTTACAATGACTTATTTTAATTAAGTATGTAAATTATTTAAAATTTTTATTATTTAAAATCTAATTTTAGATTAGAGATTAATATTTTAAATATAATTATCATAATTTCAATTCTTTATATGATTTACTAAATAGATTAGAGAAAATTTTCAATTTAATATTTCCAAAAACAGAAGGAAATAAAAATAAAAATTAATAAATTAGATACAAACAATGCATAATTATCAAGTATATAATGTTAAAACTACATTCAAATCATCAATGAATAGTACTGATGATGTATATTAATAATTGCACAGATATATAAGGAATAATAAATAATTCTAGTAAAATTTTCAATAAACATTAAATCATTAGAATAAATAATAATTAAAAAGAATAGAGAAGAATTAGGAAAATAAAAACTGTAATCAGAATAAGAAAAAGAAGAGGAAAGGAAAAATAAAGAATCCAATGGATGACAAACTGAACAGTGTAAACAGTAGAAAGTTCAACATGCAAACAGAAGACTAATGGAAACAGGTATAAATTCACAAGAATAAAAAATTAAAATGATTCCCAGTTCACTGAATAAGCAGACTATTTAATTTGATCATCAGTTTTTTTGTATATGTATTCATTGACTGATGATGATTATTTTATTCAATTACACTGCCAAAATTAAAAACAAAAAAAAAAATAAATATATATATATATAGTGACAGCTATTTTAAAACAGATTATATTTATTAAAACATTTTCATGAATCTCTCAATTAATATTTATAATGGTCACACACAATGAGTTTTTTTAATTAAAATATTTTAATATAAT